>SKCR01047403.1:0-41150 GCA_019454045.1 Zanthoxylum bungeanum
TGTCAAAATCCGACACAGGGACCAAATTGCAAATTCCAGAAATTACAGGGGTCAAAGTGCAATTTTCGAAAGTTCAGGGGCCAAAGGCAATTACGAAAAGTTCAGGGACTAAATTGCAATTTACAAAAAGTTCAGGGACTAAATTGTAAATATCTGAAAGTATAGGGGCTAAACTGTAATTTTCAGAAAGTTCAGGGACCTATCTGAAATTTACCAGACACCGCTGACGTGGCACCGCTGATGTGGCACCTGCTGACGTGGCAGCTGACCTGTCGATGACGTGGCAGCTGACTGGGCGCTGACTGTACGCTGACTGGGCGCTGACGTGGCGCTGACTGGGCTGCTGACTGTGCGCTGACGTGGCGCTGACTGTGCGCTGACTGTGCGACACATGGCGGATGACGTGGCGCTGACGTGGTCGTCTTCAACCTTCAGACGGCGCGTGCGGCGCATGAATGCGCGTGGAGCGCGTGTGAAGCTCTCTGCCTGGCGCGTGCGGCGCGTGCGGGAAGATGGGACCTCCGTTCGATCGCCGAAAAATATCACCGTGCTCGTCTCTCCGTGAAAAGTCCGATGATATGCTCAAAATCGATTTTCGACAACTTTCGTTCGGAATCGACTTTCCGAACCGAAACTTCGTTTCTGAATTTCGGGATCCCTCCGTGGAACCGTAGCTCTGATACCACTTGTGTGTGAATAAACACACAATAATAGAGGATAATTTGAGAGAAAACTCTTCTTTTATATATACCCACAAAAGAATTACAAAGCGTCCAATACAAGCTTTACAAAAACTCTCACCAATCACTCTCACTACACTTTCACACATTTAGGGATGATTTTACAAAGCAATGGAAGGCTCAATTTATAGTGTCCAAACCGCGTGAACAGTGCCACGCGGTTTGGTACACGTTTACAGCTTGAGTGAAAGCTGTTGCCAGCTTCTTTCCTCTTTCGGCGCATGCCTGGCAAGCATGCTGTCTTCAACACAATTATCCATGGAAGATCACCAAGATACTTACTGATAGCGATTTGGGGAATCTGTCGAGGCTGTTGGTGAGAAGTTGTTTGGTGGAGAGACACATAAAGCCTTATCTGGAGGGTGGTGAAGAAGTAATGAGAGGAGGAGGCTTGCGGGTAAGCGTGTGGGATTGTGATACAAATTCAATGCACAGTTTGGTATTCAAGTATTGAGAATCTTCAAAGAGCTATGTGTTTATTGGTCACTGGGGTTCGGATTTTGTGCGTAGAAGAGAATTGGGTTCTGGTGACCAAATAGGAATGTGTTGGGATTCTTTCAACTCCAGGTTCAATTTCTCTGTTCTCAATCGCCGCTGCGCATGAGCTGCTGAATCATGATCAAATTCATCATCATAATATAGATTAATGATACATAGTTTTAGTCTAGTTACTGTTATTAGTTTCTTGTATTTTCGGAGGGATTTAGACTACTTTTGGTTCGCATTCTGTAAATCTTTTGAAAGATCCGCATAATTGAGTTGACTATCTTTGACTACCTTTGATAGATAATTTATTTTACTATTATATTCTTCACAAAAAAATTCTAAAGTTACAATAAAACAATATCGTCTAATTTCACCAAAACGGTGCGTTCTAAACCCCCTAAAAAAAAATTAATAGGATCAAAACCCCGCCGTTTAATTCATTATTTATTATGTTCTCTTTTTCTGGTAATTTCTTTTCTCCCCGCCGTTTACTTCTGAGGGCACGGGGCACAGGTTTCAGAAATTAGTCGAGGTGGGCGTAAGCTGGTCCGGACACCCCGGTTATAAAAAAAAAGGCAACTTGCTCCTAAAACCCTCACATTTCCATTTACTAACAAATCTTTCTTCAAAATCCCCTCCGTATCCCTGAAACCCTAACGTCTCTCCCCTATTCAGTTTCTCCCGATTCCTCTCCACCAATCACGGCAACAACGGCAATAACGACGACGACGACGAAAACAACCAATCTAGCTCAAATGTTTGGAACCTTTCTCGAGAAATTGATGAAAAACTCGACCAGCTGTTCGGAGGCACCGACGGCGGCAACCGCGGTCAAGAACAGTGGTTCAATGCGCCGTGGAGTCATGGGGACGATTTGAAGGAAGGCTTGTTTGATCATGTAGAGAGTGTACATACGGTTGATAACACTGTGAGTGAGGAGGAGACTGAGTTAGGGTTCTTAAGTAAAATTAAAAATTTGGGAAAAATTATAATAGTCAAAACACACTCCTTTAATTTCCAAAATAGACATATACCCACAAAATTTTCGTAGAAAAAACCGATACACTTCCGAATTTTCATAAAAATAATATGAGCAACGATTCCGCTCTAACCGGAATCGGAAATAACCAAATCGACTTTTTGGATTAAGAGTCAGAATCGGTTCTTTTAGAGTCGGTTTTAATTTTAAAAATTAAAAAAATCGATTTTAAGTGGTGTGGTTCTCGTTGTAGTTCTGTAGTGTCAAGAACCGAAATAAGATCATTTAATCAGAACCAAATCTATTTTTGGAACCGATATTAGAACCCGTTTAGGATCTTATTTAAACCTAATTTGAGATTCAAAAAACAGCTTTTGGCCTCTATCGCAACTAGTTGTTTAGTAGGCAACTGGTTGTTTAGCAGGAAATGTATGTTTAGGGGAGCTTCAACTGTAACTGATTTGATGGTGCGCTAGCCACTGCTGCTGCAATTAGAAACTATATGCAAATAGCAAATAGCAAGTGGCAGTGATTAGAAATCGATAAATATGGTATTCTATTTAATTGGATAGATTCCAATTTTAATTAATTAGGAATCAAATTTTTGGGTAGGTTTCAATAGGTGTGGCAATTTGGGTCAGGATTCGTTTATTCGATTCGTTTAATAAACGATCGAATACGAATCCTGATATTATGATTTGTTTAATAAACGAATCGAATACGAATCCATCACATTTGATTCGATTCGTTTAGGATTCGATGTAAATTCGATTCGTTGATTCGTTTTGCCACCCCTAGGTTTCAATTCCTCCAAATCAAAATCGAAACATGTTTTGCTCACTCCTATTTTAGAGTTAAGAGAAGGGGACGACAATGGTAATATTTTATTTTGACAACATAATTTATGCTATTAGTTTTTTTAACTATTGAATACAAATTTGGGGGTGTAATTGTCATTCTTATGAGATTTTGGAGGTGTATGTATTTTTACCAAATTCTGGGATACAAATGTTTTTCAAAAACAAAGAATACGTACATGTGTATATGTGTGTTTTCGAGTGGCCCTAAGTAGGATCATGCAACCTTTTTAAGTTGCGGGATCCCGCATTTGATCGGTGTGCTATACACACACACACACTCAGAGGTCCAAAAGAATTGATGGAAGCTATATGAATAAGGAGGGATGTCTCATTCTTGAAGAAAAACTCAGCTCTAGAGCATTTAGAGCCTCTTAAGGGAACCTAAACTCTAAGGATCCCCCTCTATATTAAAAAAAATGGTATTGGGATAACGCTCACCAGCTTTGATAACATCTCAGAGTAAGAGTGGCAAAATGAATCAACGAATCGAATTTGTATTGAATCCTAAACGAATCGAATCAAATTGATTCGTATTCGGTTTGTTTATTAAACGAATCTTAATATCAAGATTCGTATTTAATTCGTTTATTAAACGAATCGAATACGAATATTCGTTTAGTCATGATATTATTCAATAACATAATTTACCATAATTTATTTACATTAATTTTTCATAAATATATACATGTGAAATATATAATTAATATATTTACTAAAAATACGTCACTAAATATCGACAATATAATTTTTTCTATGGTAATTAGCCATAATTTCTCGAATATTAATTGAAAAATAACAATAACTAGTAAAAGAAAGTAATAAAACGAATCATAAACGAATAAACGAATCAATGAGCTTAAATTCGTATTCGATTCGTTTAATAAACGAATCGAATCTAATTGACTCATTTATTAACGAATCCATTTTTTCAAACCCGTATTCGCTTTAAAGCGAATCGAATCAAACGAATAAATGAATTCTAACCCAAATTGCCACCCCTACCTTAGAGTGCCAAATCTCTATGTAAGTGAAAAGTAATTATGCAGAGACGAATGAACCATCAATCAATACTCAATACGTAGAAATCATCTCATTTGATTGGTCTACATGCCTCTATGTGAGAATTAAAGAGACCAAATGACGTGGCTTGGTGGCGTAGGGTTCAGGATCTCATCTTGATGTCTTAGGCTCGAATCCAAGAAGTATATTTCTTGTAAGTGGTTGGGACATCCGGAGATTTTATCTGCTCCGCTTAAGTTCGAAAATGGTGATTTGACGTGAAGTTTCCAACGATTTCAAAAAAAAAAAACTCTATATTCACCTGACATTTCAGTCATATCATGATGTCCAATGAAGAAACACCATATGGAGGATTAAGATTCATCCCACCAACCCAGAGGGTTCTCCACCAAGCGTGCCTTATGTGGCTTAATACTAAAGGCCTGTGGAGCACTAATACCTTAGGCCCTTAACGGAATATCTATAATACCCTTATTTGAGGAAGGATAAGGTAATCAATACTTATTTTTTGTCCGACTGAACGAAATGATGTCCTTCCTCATAACAATCAATTTTAAAAGTTTAGAAAAAAAAATAGATAAAGGATGACAAATTTGATACCCAAAAAAGAAATACTCACTTATTTTCTATACAATATACTCACAAACATCTCTAATGATATAATTGACATACCTCTCTTCGATACTACCTCTTACATTAGTAGAAAATTAGATTATCTTAAGAGATGATTTATGATAGATTCTATTTCTGTCATCAATTTATGATACATATATGACAGTTAAATTAATAGTCAATAATTCTTGATACTCCGATTTTTAACAGTTAATTTTTCTGTTAATAAATGTAACATCCCAAATCCGGAAGATGATACCGGCATGGAATAGGCCATACTATCCCCCTGAGCCTCAAATCAATCTAACTGATCAAAACTGTCATAATCATCTCAAACATAAGTTCATGCAAATGATCCAATGCCCAACTCAATACTCATAGAAATGCAACTCAAGTTTCTATATAATGAAGTCAAAAATACTTTACATTACAAATCCAATGTTTGACACACTCAAAGACTAATACTGTACAATGTATATCATGCAACTTTTACTCGACTCTGACTATGTTGCCTTCTGGACACAACCTGATGGACTCAACACCCAAGTGACTGCCATCAGTATCCATCCTCTCGAACTCGTCTTTCAGATTTACCTACAAAATAAAATACTGGGAGTGGGGGTTAGGTTGTTTGAACAACCTAGTGAGTGGACTGTTTTAAAAAAAAAGAAACTGATATACTTTATAAAATTCATGGTTCCAAAACCAAAATCATCTCAAGAATCAATCTTTCCTACTCAGAAAATATTTTCTAGAATTCTCTAAGTCGTGAGTTCTTTTGAGAACTCATTTATAAAATCATTCTCTTTAAGAATCAAGTCCAAAAAGTCCATCTCTGAATTTATAATTATAAATCTAATTTTCATGTCCGAAAATCTTTGTGAAAACCATTCACAGATTTTATGTAAAATCATCTGTAAAATCAACTTTCAATCTATACAATAATCTCGTGGTCTTGAGGCGTTGTATGCACAGTCCCCCAAGCCACTAAGCCAGTAAACAATGGTGCTATCAGTGCCACCAATCTGTATCTGAAAAATTCGGGTCTAGGGGCGTTGTACTCACAGTTTGTCACGACCCTCTCTCTAGAGCGGGCCCAACCCTAGAAAGAGGTTCGTAGACTTCTTTTGCTCAAGCATTCTATATGTCAAATCAACCAATTTAAAACACACAATTATTACATCACAAATTACAAACCCATAAAGTATACACAAATTTTATGGTTTACAACACAAGACTTAAAAAAAATACAAATGACGACTAAAATGTCTGGACCAACCCGAAAATACAACTGTGGCACGTGGATCCAAATCTGGTACTGCTCCTGCTATGCTCGCGAACTACCTGGAATGTTTGGGGGAAGAGGGGAGTGAGCTTAAAAAGCTCAGCAAGGTAAGCACCCATATCTCCACATGACCTCACCAACAAAATAAGGATATATATATATATATACATAAGTATATAATATATGAAAATAGCATATGTTATAATATCATCTCACGCAATCAACCCACAATAATACAAACATCCATCAAACATGGTTGCTAATCCGGGTCCAGTATAATAGTGGTTTGAAACCAATGGGAGAGTACCTCATCACAACTCCCAAGGTTTCCCACCATATCATAACAATGGGAGAGTACCTCATCAAAACTCCCAAGGTTTTCCATAATATCAAAACCAAATATGTATGAGTGAGTTAAAACCAATGGGGGAGTCCCTGTATACCCCAAGGTTCTTCACCAGATAATCTCGCAAAATATCCATCACATCTCATCTCAAATCCGACCACTATTATACGAAACCCAGCAACATAACATACATCACTCATCATCCAATACAATCACATCTCACATCCAATCCATCAATCTCATCTCAACAAACATGAATTCATATTTATCATGCTTTCAATTAATCAATATTTATATCTCAACAAATATATATATATATATATATTATATATAGATATATATAATTATACCAATATATTTATATATAGACTTTCACAATAACCATCAATCATCAACAATTATGTTAAGAGAATCATCATGCAGTGTACTTACCTCTATCCACGTAAAAGCCATTAATATATCTATCTCATCACTAACAAATCTCCAAATCTCTCAAAGAAATATCCACTGGTCAGCCAACATCTCAAGGATCACAGCGACGAACGGATTCGGAACTTGCTGATACACTTAACGAGGCAAGCGGCCCCACAACGAAAATCTGGCCCCACTACCAAAAATCGGGCCCCACAACCAGATACTTTCAACGGGGATATATATACCAAAACGCTCGTATAATCGAGAGCAATAATCTGATACGTTCGGATCGCCGATCCAACGGTCGGATCTCAACTTCCAGTACAAATCCCGAATTACCGGTAATTGCAATACGGAAAACAACCCAAACGATGTCGGATCAGGAAGTGACCACTGACGTTGGAAAGATCTCGGCCTGAAAAGTACTCACTCACCGGAGGTGGCCGTCAGAAGTGATCGGAGATGGTCGGAAAATGCAGCAAACTCGGCGACGAGTCGTCCCCTTTTGGTGGCGCGTGGAGGAGCGTCCGGTGGCCGATGGTCTCGATCTCGGCGGCTCTGGAAAGCTGACATCGACAGATTTCTGATGGACCAGCGCGTGGCGGTGGCTGATCGACGGTGAAGCAACGTCGTCAGTTGTAAGTTTAGGCAGAGAGAGAGTGTGTGTGAGAGAGAAAAATGGGATATAGAGAAATAATTTTTTATTTTTTTGCTTTTCTTTTTTCCTTTGTACGCGTCTCCCTCTAACTCTCTTTTAAAATTTTTCAAATCTGTCAAGCTATCTGTCACTAGCAAATAATTACTCTTATATTATTATTATTATTTTTTGGTTCACGCGGTATTACAATCTACCCACCTTACAAAAATTTCGTCCCCGAAATTTCTCAATCCTCAAATAGTTCTGGATATTTCTCATTCATATCATGTTCCACTTCCCAACTTGCCTCTTGAATGTGATGATTAGTCCATAAGATTTTATCAAGGGGAATCTGTCTGGATCTCAACTCTTGGACTTTCCGATCTACGATCTTCACAGGTTTTTCTTCATAAGTCAGGTTCTCGCTCAACTCCACCGGTTGAGTTTTCAAAATATGTGAAGGGTCTGGTATATATTTCTTCAGCACAAATATATGAAACGCTTTATGAATCAGTTCCAATTCTGGTGGTAACGCTAGACGATATGCCACTTTGCCCACTCTCTCCACAATCTCATAAGAACCGATATAGCGTGGTGACAACTTTCCCTTCCGGCCAAATCTCAAAATTCCCTTCCAAGGAGAGACTTTAAAAAAGACTTTATCCCCCACTTGGAACTCAAGGTCTTTCCTCCTTCGATCGGGATAACTCTTTTGTCGACTCTGCACCTCTAACAGTCTAGATCGGATCAGCCTGATTCTTTCTGACGTCATATCTATAAAGTCTGAGCCATGAATCTGTCTATCTCCAACCTTGCCCCAACAAACAGGGGTTCTGCACCTCCTCTCATACAATGCCTCAAATACAGCCATACCGATAATCGCCTGAAAGCTATTATTATAGGCAATTCTATCAATGAAGGTGACCATCTGACCGGCGTAAACACACACGTATAACGCAAGCGTACGTATCATTCAAGTATTATAAAAATATCGATCCCACGAGGACTTAATTCCTACTGTTGTTATTAATTATTGATACTATTTATTTACAGGTATCTAATTACAAGGAGAAGAAAATGATTGTTTGATTGGTTGGTTGAATGTGGATTTGCAAAATAAAATAAAAACAGACTTAAAAGAAAATACTAAGGAAAATAAAAGAAAAGACTCAAGGATCTAGGGTCGTGACTCCACACAATATTATTAAAAAGATGAATTGATTCTCTTATTTATGTGTAATAAATTAATTTGCTAACCTGGAACACGATGATATGCGAAAGCCTCTTCCGATGGTCAGACGCAAATACCCAGTATAACCCAATTGAACCATATTCCTATGTCAACCAAATTATCTGGATTCATTAAGACCAAGTTCTAATTATGGCTACCCCCGCCCGACAGGTATATGTCTATCCTTTAAGGAAATCTATTAAAGGGTTATCTATCCTCAAGGAAGATTGTGGGCTATTAAGTCTAAGGCTGAAACCTAAAATCCCTATGTCTAGTTCATTTTAAGTTTACCACATCAATCTTATTGGTGATCAGACAACAAGAAACATTAAACTTAAGACTCAATAAACAAACTAAAGAACTACCCATAAAAAGAAAATCAATTATTAAGTGTGGATATTGTGTTTCATCACTTCCCTAGAATAAAAAAAAATACTAGGGTTGGGGATCCACTTTTACTATTTATAATTTAGACATCTCCCTTATTATAATATAAAAATTAATCGTGATATTACCGACCAGCCATAAAGGCGGCATCCTCATTAAATTAGATTTTAATTAAGTCCGACCAGCCATAAAGGCGGTATTATTATTTGTCCATAAACCAGCCATATATGCGGTAATTATCTGTCACCTAAAGACCGGCCATATAGGCGGTGCCACTTTATGTCAAATAAATAAAACCAGCCATTAAGTCGGTGATCTTTTTAATTTGAATTATAATTTCTATATTATAATTAAGGGATATTAATCTAAATTAAGATAATTAAAGCTTCACCCTTCCCCAGTGGAAAATTAACTACAAAACATAAAAGAAAGGAGAAGAAGAAAAATTACTATTATTATTACTACTGAAAATTAAAATACATAAATTAAATATTATTTATATTTACAAAAACTAGATGCAATCCTCTAAAAACAGGGAAAAGCTCCCAAGAAAAGCACGAGGAATGAATGAATTTAGAAGCTCAATTTTTAGACAATTTTCAACCTCGGGCGTCGGGCCGCTATAGTGTTTGGCGTCGCGACGCCCGCACAGTAGATTCGGTCCACGCGCTTTGACCACGCGGTCAGTCGGTGCAATGATGTCTTGCCACATGTCGCGCTATGATTCGTCGATGATGCAGTCCAATAGATAGGCGACACGTGGCGCGTTATGAGTGGCTGGAAATTCGGTCCAATAAGAGCTCTGTAGGCATTGCATTTTTGCATGTGAAACCCGATGATGAGCCTCATTTGGAGGCACTACCTTTTGAGTCATGAAAGCCGCGGGAAACGGATATCGGAAGGGGAAATTCAGGATAAACAAGCTCACTGTCTTCGTTGGTGCTGCGTTCGATACTTCGTTCGAACCTCATGCAGATTGCGGACGTTCGTGCCGCGTGCGATGAGGCGTTCGAACGGAGCCGGTAATTCTGGTTTTGCTGCTAGCCTCACACCCCAGCCCATTTAGCTCCCCAAAGCCCATAAAACACATCCCAAATTAAATAAATAAATATTAATATTAAGCATTAAAATAAAATATTTAAACCATTTACCAATTAAAATAAACAATTACCAACTTAAACTAAAATCATGCCTAAATTAAACAAATCACATACTAAATCAAAATATAATCATACCAAATTAAAATCAATCCTAACCAATTAAGCCAATCATATATTTGACTTCCTATCTAATAAGATATTTACCAATATAAAATATTTGTTTTCCTTAACCAACACAAATTAAATATTACAACTTCCTAACTTAAATAATTTTGTCCCCCCTCAATCTAATCCTTTCCTTGTTGAACACAAAATCAAATCCTCTTTTGATGACAAAATCTCTTCCTTGTGACACAAGGCCAACCCCACCTCTCCTCTATATAAACATGACCAAACCAAGGCCATCCCTCTCTGGAATCTCTCTAGCTCATACACACAATTCACACAAGATTATAGCAAGAAATCCTAGACATCACAAGCATATCACTCCCTTGATCCTCACTCTCACACCACCGAAAATCACACCAAAACAATCCCTAACCACCACCGAAAATCCTCCAAAGCAGTCCCCAAAATCCTAAAAAAACAGTAACATAAAAACTTCATTGATAACTTAAAAATAATCATATTTAATTGCACTAAGAACCCACACAACTTGGAATAGTTCTTTGAAAACATTGAAACAGGTAGCCCGTGCAGTGAGCAGCAAAACAGGAGCCGAATAGGAGCAGAACGGAGTTCGAATCGTAAGCAAAGCGGTGAAACAGTGAGCTAGGACGTTGAACCTGCAGACCAGAAAAGTTGCGGAGCTTTTACCCCCTTTCGATCTTCGTGGAACGTGAGTCCGAGAGACGACTTAAAAGGTTAGACCTGAGGGTATCTTTCACATTTATTCTCATTTTACTTTCCGGCCATTTATTTTGATTATATTTTCTGTATTTGTGGTTCCATTGTGTGTATGACGTGTGTTGTGGGTATTGGATGAATGAGAGAGGTGTAAACTCTCGCGGTATATCGGATGGAAACCCGGACATAAATTTCATAGCCGATTCCGAATGGACGGTAATATGATCTGTACTCGGGCCACAATTCCACGTACCGCTTGGGTAAACGACACCATCTTTCATTTGTTGTGTTGCTCTTGTTTATTTAGTTTGTTTTATCTAAACTCAATATGTCGTTAGTTATGCATGATTCAACCAAGCGCATGGGCTAGTGAGTTAGTCCAAAGGTCCTCCATTTAGAGACAAAGAGCCGAAAAGGCCACCTTCGTGACACTACTTCGCCGCGTCGGTTGATGTATGTTCGGTTGGACGCGAGATACGTTCAATCGGGCATACTTAGTTTGATATTGTTATCTTTATTTTTGTATGTATAAGTCAATCGAGTGCATGGGCTTAGTAAGTGTGCTGTGAGATCCCCTACGGGGAGGGGCTAAAAGCCCTTTACCACGATGCTTTGCCGCGCCGGTTGATGTGTGTTCAGATTGGATGTAAGATATGTTCAATCGGGCATACTTGGTTGATATGATTGGTTCTATTCTTGTATGTGTGATGTGACGCGCATGGGCTTAGTATGTTGGTCTAAAGGTTCCTCTTTGAGAGATCAAGAGCCCCAAAAGGTCACCTTTACGGCAGTGCTTCGCCGCCCCTTTTATTTTCTGTATTGCATCATATTTCATGCATCAGTCCGTGTCCGTTCGAACGCGTTTGCAAACGCAACTCGAACGTGCATACATTTTGCCTTATCATGCATCAGGTCTCCTTTCCGTTCGAACGCGTTTACGAACGCTACTCGAACGTGAGTATTCTGTTTCATTTCCGTTCGAACGCGTTAACAAACGCCATACGAACGTGAGCATTCTGTTTCATTCCCGTTCGAAAGCGTTTACGAACGCTACTCGAACGTGAACATTCTGTTTCATTTCCGTTCGAACGCGTTTACGAACGCTACTCGAACGTGAACATTCTGTTTCATTTCCGTTCGAACTCGTTTACGAACGCTACCCGAACGCGAGCATTCTGTTTCATTTCGTTCGAACGCGTTTACGAACGCTACACGAACGTGCACACACTGAACTGAGTCTGTCTTATTATATTCATGCATGATTGCCTATTGGTTGATCTTTCTTATACAAATGTGTCGATGTATTACCATTCATATGCTCGTGTCATGATAACATTTGGTATTATTTCTTGCGGTATATCGGATGGAAACCCAGACGTAAATTCCGTAGCCGATTCCGAATGGACGGTAGTGCGGTCTGTACTTGGGCTACAATTCCACGTACCACTTGGAAAAGTGCCCATACGTGTGCTTGTATGGTTACCATGTGTGCTTGTATGGATAATATGTGTGCTTGTGTTTTTCCTGAATATGATATGCAAGTAAAGATGTACGTTAGTTGCTATCTTGATATATGTTAAGCATGCAATCTTATATATGAAATACACGTATATTTAGGCGCATATTTTAATTTATAAATGTGACTTTAGAAGCATGATACCCCTAGAAATAATTGTTACTTCAGCTTGTTTAAATTATATTATATAAATCCTTTCATTACAAGTGACATAAGTAAGGGACCATTCCGAACCCAACGGTTTGAGGTCTTCCCTTGCGAGGGGTGAGTGCGGCCTTAAATCTTTGTCCCGGTTCACACCGGGTGGCGACTCCATGTTATGTAATCTTTCCCAACTAGGCCGCGAGCCTAGGAACGGCGTCGCCCAGGTCCTGTGTCCCACAAGCTCGACAAGTGGCAGCCTGTGATTCGCCAAAGATTCGGTCCAATAAAGAAGTGACACATAGCACGTGCTTGGGATCGGTCAAATGAGAGGTCGACACGTGGCAACATGTGATTTGTCCAATATTCGGTCCAATGAGAGATTGACACATGGCACGCGCTTGCTTTGGTCCAATGAGATTTTGACAAGTGGCAGCCGGTACATTTTAGCAGATCTTCTATGATGATGACACGTGGCACGGCGCACGTCAGCAAGGTCGGCGCATGTTAGCAAGATCTGGCGCACATTAGCAAGTCCAATTTCTCAGATTCTGACACATGTCCCTCGGCGCATGTTAGCATGGCCGGCGCACTTTAGGCTTTGCGACGCGTAGGGTCTTGGCGTCGCGGAAAAATTACCGAATTGCCCTTTTTGTCATTTTTCTCTATTTTGGCCCCAAATTGCTTCAAATGCTTTCCCAACTTTATTTATCTGCAAAATAACACAAAACACATCAAAACGTTCACAAAACCGGAGAACTATACAAAATATTAGGTTAAATAAGTGAGAAATAATGATATAAATACCACTCATCACACCCCCAAACCTAACATTTTGCTAGTCCTCGAGCAAAACACAAAATAACATAATAAAATTTAACTAAGCCACTTTCGTAGGGATCACGATTGCATTTAGCGTATGCAACAAGCCTTTAAACCCCTAGGTGTCCCTAGTGGACGAGTTGTAGTATCGTGAGGGTTTACAACAATGATACCCACAAACATTTTACAAAAGTAAAAAAGGTAGTAAAACTAATGCACACAAAAGCAAAAAGACAAGCGAAAAGAGAATAAAGAAGTTAGTAACTAATCAGGTGAAACTTCTACTCCAAGTTACTAGTGTTTTCTTTTTTTCTAAATTACTGAATAAGTAAATTCTCCGATTATATTACCATTCTCCATATACACAGCCAACAAAATATTAAACAACTCATTTTTTCCCACAACAGTCATAAGTGCAGTTGATAAGATAGTAATGTTTTTGTCCTAAAGTTCTATCAGATTTCACACCTTGTTGTAGCAATGGAATAATTTTTTCTGATTTTTCTGATTTTTATTTTATTTATATACAAATATTCCATCTATGTAACGAGCTTTGGGCCGGTGGCTCCCAAACCAGATGGCTTTAGGGCATCAGGTGTTAAGACACCCCTACAGACTTAATTACTCAGACTTCAGATATATATATATATATATATATATATATATATATATATATTTTATAGCATCTTTGATCCATGTAACGAGCTTTGGGCCATTGACTCCCAAACCAGTTGGCTTTAGGGCACTAGGTTTTAAAACACCCTTACAGACTTAATAACTCGGATCTCAGATGTTTTTTTTTACTCCATTGCTTTTTTTGAGATGTTTCCTCCAATTAAACTAGAGCACTGAATATTACAAACTTTTCAATTTTAACTCAAGTCTGTATGTTACTATGCATGTTGATAATACCTGTCAATTGAGCATATGAAAATCCATTTTAGTCCGTTTTATGGAGAATTTACAAATTAAATAATTTAAAAGGAAATAAACAAAAATTAACTTATTTCGAAAATAGGCTTGAGATACGTCTCAGGAGTGGAAACTCCTTACTCAGCCATCTCTTACCAATTTCACCCTTTTAGTCAAAATAAAAACAAAAAATGCAAAATAGTTTTGTAATTTTTGAAATTTTTTCAATTTTTTTTGTATTTTTCGAAAAAAATTGGACTAAAAATAAAAATAACACACAAACTAAAAATAAGGTACTGATCAACTAATTCTCTCCCCCAAACCTAAATGAGACATTGTCCACAATGTCTTAAACAGTAAAAGGAGAGTTAAGAAGGTCATACCTGGTTAGCTGAAATATAAAAAAAAAATTACCGATTAAGATCTATTTCCAATTTACGCTTCTTACCACGATCGCTATCTGACAATTCAACTTGGAAAGAATGGGGTTGATTTTTGGTTCAAAGGCTAGGATTTGGTCAATTAATTCTTCAGCCTTTGTCGCAGTTAGGAAAATATCTTATACTGATTTGGTGACGAACTCATGTCTTTTGGCTTCCGCAAGAAATACAAACAGGAAATCGAAGAAATGCTCAATGTTAAGTAACCCAATGGGCTTCCGATGAATGTTTAAATGTGCCCATGATTCTACGGTGAACATTTCTTCAAACGTTCCAAGCCCACCTGGTAATGCAATAAATGCATCTGCAGTATTGATCATTTCATGGATTTGTTCAGACATACCTGATACAATGAGTTCATCTCCATTTTTTGGTCCAATTAATTATTCGTCTGCCAAAGGTTTTGGAATGATTCCCAAAACATGACCGCCACCCTCCTGAACGGCTTTTGAATACTTCCCATTAATCCAAGATTGCCACCGTCATATACTAGGTGCATATTTTTCTCTGCTATGACTCTCCCCAATTCATTTGCAGCCTCAATGAATTCTGGTTTATTACCAGAATTGGATCCACATAAAACACAAATTCGTTTGACTCGCTGCTGTGAAGTTGCTTCCATTTTCTTCCTCTTATTTGGATGTATATCTGGATGTGTTGAAGAAAGAAATGTAGAGCTGAATTTATAGAACCTGAAAATGGGTGAGTAATATTAGCACTAGTGCCTGCCAAATGACAATTATTAGATGAACGTTAAAATAAATCGTGAAAAATTTAAAAAGTTTAGATCTTGTCGGCGAAAATAAAGGAAATAAAAACACAAAAGCAAATCAAAGCAATTATTAAGGCAACAGAAATGTGTACGCAATACACCACTCACTTAGTATAAATTCATTAGGATGCGTCTCAAGAATTAATTTTTTACTCAGCCATCACAAATGAATTAGCTCTTTTTTTTTCTGATTGCCAAACACCATTCTTTTTGTTCTAAAAATGCTCCGTTTTTGCTTTTCCCTACAAAAATAACACACAAAATTAAAAACTCTACAACATGTATACATAAAATATGAAAACAAAAATTACAACAAATTGCATGGGTTGACTCCCTGCTAGTGCTAAATTTTACATCTTCAGCCAGACGTGACTGAAATATATATGTCAATGAGGTTTCAGCGTCGTTTTGGATGTCCGATTAAAACAATCCCGTGAGCGTTGCTTTTGAAGGGTCTATTCCAACGGTAATGTGGCGAAAAGAGTTTTGTCTCATTCAGTGCTTGTGCCACCTTTTTGCTCCTTGTCACTCCAGTGGTTCCTGCAAAGAAAGAAAGAAAATCAGGAGGTCTCGTATGGTGCTTGACTTGGAATGGAAGTTCCATTCTGTCAAGCTTCTGGGCGATACCTTTGATTTGTACTCCCTGATACAACGATGTTTCTCCTGAATGCTCTGAATTTTCAATTTGGTATGACAGTTGCTCCTCCATTTGCTTTGCTTCTTGCTCCACATTTTCTTCACAGATGTATTTGAAAATTTCTGCATTCAGCTCTTCATCTGTCATCTGTGAAATACATACTTCAAAATTGTCAACTTAAGGATGTAAAGAAATGTCAGATTTTAGGTCTTCATCTTCTGATATGAGTGAAATGATTGGCTCAGGTAGATCTTCTTCAAACATCATGGTAAAGCATGCTCCAAGATCTTCATTCTGAGGATTAAAAGTTTGATCCTCCGTTGTTGGTGCAGTTGGTACAAATAGATCAGCTTCATCCTCGTCAGAATCTGAATAATAAAAGTCAAATAGAGTTGCTGGTTTGGGCTCCTGAACTGATACCTCTGGTTGTTGATACTGCTCAGCCTCCTCCTTTGTTAAGGTGTCATTATGGATCTCTGGGTACTCGAAGGTTTCTTCAGTGTCATCTGAAAATGGTCCATGAGATATGTAGCTCTGGTTCTCTGTTGATTGCCTCATTTGATTTGTCATTCTCTGAATAAGTGCTGATTGTCTCTGAATACTTTCGAATTGATTTTGGCATGTTTCAAGCATTGTATCCAGCTTTTCATCTTGTTTCTTGAACTAATCTTTAAGCATGTCAACCATCTGATCTTCCTCTGATGGTTCTGGTTCTTGATGGAAATCGAAGGTAGATGGTGGATAAGATGGAAAATGTGTTGGTTCTTCGTACCATGAAGGATTTTGATAGCTCTGCCACCTTGGATTGTAGTTGTACTCGCAATGATCTCTCGGGTGGTTACCATTACATATGTCACATCTCCCCATTGTGTTCTGTTGAGCAAATTATTATTGCTTGATTCTGGCATCCAGTGATAGTCATTGGGCTATACAACATAACTCAGAAAATCGGATTGTTGCTCCCAGATGTGGGGTGTATCTTCTTGTAAGGTACGTAATCTCTCAATCTCCCAGTAGTGTTCCATTTTTCAACCACCTGAAATAAAAGAAAGAAATAAAAATTACAGATAAAAATAAATAAAATTAGATACAAGTAAATTGGATAGCTTCAAAATTAATAACTCAAGAATAATAAGTCCCCGGCAACGGCGCCAAAAACTTGACCGGCGTAAACACACACGTATAACGCAAGCGTACGTATCGTTCAAGTAGTATAAAAAATCGATCCCACGAGGACTTAATTCCTACTGTTGTTATTAATTATTGATACTATTTATTTACAGGTATCTAATTACAAGGAGAAGAGAATGATTGTTTGATTGGTTGGTTGAATGTGGATTTGCAAAATAAAATAAAAACAGACTTAAAAGAAAATACTAAGGAAAATAAAAGAAAAGACTCAGGGATCTAGGGTCGTGACTCCACACAATATTATTAAAAATATGAATTGATTCTCTTATTTATGTGTAATAAATTAATTTGCTAACCTGGAACACGATGATATGCGAAAGCCTCTTCCGATGGTCAGACGCAAATACCCAGCATAACCCAATTGAACCATATTCCTATGTCAACCAAATTACCTGGATTCATTAAGACCAAGTTCCAATTATGGCTACCCCCCCCCCGACAGGTATATGTCTATCCTGTAAGGAAATCTATTAAAGGGTTATCTATCCTCAAGGAAGATTGTGGGCTATTAAGTCTAAGGCTGAAACCTAAAATCCTTATGTCTAGTTCATTTTAAGTTTACCACATCAATCTTATTGGTGATCAGACAACAAGAAGCATTAAACTTAAGACTCAATAAACAAACTAAAGAACTACCCATAAAAAGAAAACTCAATTATTAAGTGTGGAATGTTGTTTCATCACTTCCCTAGAATAAAAATAAAATACTGGGGTTTGTGATCCACTTTTACTATTTATAATTTAGACATCTCCCTTATTGTAATTAAAAATTAATCGTGATATTACCAACCATCCATAAAGGCTGTATCCTCATTAAATTTAGATTTTAATTAAGTCCGACCAGCCATAAATGCCGGCGGTATTATTATTTGTCCATAAACCAGCCATATAGGCGGTAATTATCTGTCACCTAAAGACCGGCCATATAGGCGTGTGCCACTTTATGTCAAATAAATAAAACCAGCCATTAAGGCGATGATTTTTTTAATTTGAATTATAAATTTCTATATTATAATTAAGGGAGATTAATCTAAATTAAGATAATTAAAGCTTCACCCTTCCCCAGTGGAAAATTAACTACAAAACATAAAAGAAAGGAGAAGAAGAAGAATTACTATTATTATTACTACTTGAAAATTAAAATACATAAATTAAATATTATTTATATTTACAAAAACTAGATGCAATCCTCTAAAAAACAGGGAAAAGCTCCCAAGGAAAGCACGATGAATGAATGAATTCAGAAGCTCAATCTATAGACAATTTTCGGCCTCGGGCGTCGCGCCGCTATAGTGTTTGGCGTCGCGACGCCCGCACAGTAGATTCGGTCCACGCGCTTTGACCACGCGGTCTGTGTCGGCGTAATGATATATATACATAAGTATATAATATATGAAATAGCATATATTATAATATCACTCAAGCAATCAACCCACAATAATACAAACATCCATCAAACATGGTTGCTAATCCGGGTCCAGTATAATAGTGGTTTGAAACCAATGGGAGAGTACCTCATCACAACTCCCAAGGTTTACCACCATATCATAACCAATGGGAGAGTACATCATCACAACTCCCAAGATTTTCCATCATATCAAAACCAATATGTATGAGCGTTAAAAACCCAATGGGGGAGACCCCGTATACCCCCAAGGTTCTTCACCATATAACTCGCAAAATATTCATCACATCTCGTCTCAAATCCGACCACTATTATATGAAACCCGGCAGGCATAACATACATCACTCATCATCCAATACAATCACATCTCACATCCAATCAATCATCTCATCTCAACAATCATGAATTCATATTTATCATGCTTTCAATTAATCAATATTTATATCTCAACAAATAATATATATATATATTTAATTATAATTATACCCATATATTTATATATAGACTTCCACAACAACCATCAATCATCAAACATTATGTTAAGAGAATCATCATGCAGGTACTTACCTCTATCCACGCAAAAACCCTTAATATATCTATCTCCTCACTAAGAATCGAGCTCCAACGATCTCCAAATCTCAAAGAAAGATCCACTGGTCAGCCAACATCTCAAGGATCACAGCGACGAACGGATTCGGAACTTGCTGATACGCTTAACGAGGCAAGCGGCCCCACAACGAAAATCGGGCCCCACAACCAGATACTTTTAACGGTGGATATATATACCAAAACGCTCATATAATCGAGAGCAACAATCTGATACATTCGAATCACCGATCCAACGGTCGGATCTCAACTTCCAGTACAAATCCCAAATTACCGGGTAATTACAATACGGAAAACAACTCAAACGATGTCGGATCAGGAAGTGACCACTTGCGTTGGAAAGATCTCGGTCTGAAAAGTACTCACTCACCGGAGGTAGCCGTCAGAAGTGATCGGAGATGGCCGGAAAATGCAGCAAAAGCGGAGACAAGTCGTTCCCTTCTGGCTCTCTTTTAAAATCTTTCAAATCTGTCAAGCTGTCTGTCACTAGCAAATAATTACTCTTATATTATTATTATTATTTTTTTTTTGGGTCACACTTAGGTATACATAGTCCCCCTAGCCCAATACCCAGGATCTAGAGGCATCTGTCATCTCTAGTCATGTATCTCGTGTTATAAATATACCCGGTATCAATACCGATACCCATCAATACCATGTCCGTCAATTCCATATCCGTCAATTCCATCTGTATCAAGTTACATCTGATGTGGTTTTTTCCCCATGCCTCCAAAATCATAAATCCATATCTTTGAAATCATTTTCACATCATCAAAGCATTCATCTGAAATCAAGTTTATCAAAAGTTTAAATCATACATCTTATTCACATGAAATCATCATTTTAAATGAAACCAATAAATCAGAGATATGCAAAATCATATCAGAAATCACAATTAAAAACTTTAAAACAATTACTCCCAGATAAGAGAAAAATATTCACTCAAAGTGGTACAAAAATTCGGGTACGGTATGCGGTGTAGGTAATCTCCAAGTGTCCGGCCGATGATCTAAGGCCAAAGAAATTGTTAGTTATCCTTGTAATAAAAGTATATACAATCAATGGTTGATGTTTATGCTAATGATATGACTTAGCATATGTCTACTCATATATACAAAGCCTTTAGAGTGCCCCCAAACATCTTACGTTAAAACATGGAATGAATAAAATATACTCTGAAAAAGTGTCACGCGTCGCGACGCTACCCATCCGGCGTCACGACGCGCAGCACACACCCATAACCCGTCTCTTTTCCATCACACGTCGCGACTCAGAGGAGTTTGCGTCGCGACGCGACGCTGTTTTCCTGGTCTGAAATTACAATTCACTTTATACACCATTTCCTCAACATCACACAAGCTACAACCATAATAAATACATTACATATCATCAGTTCCACTCGTAAACACTATCTCAAACCAAATCATAATCATTTATAAACCCAAACTCAAATGCACACTTAGGGATTTCACAATTTGTGGGGTTTCTAAAACTTTTTTTTTTTAACTTAAAAATCATAATTACATCTCCAACATAAGCTACCGTCACCCTTTCAAACATCAATCCATCAAAATTCAACAAATCAAAGTTGGGTTTAGCTTTTCTCACCTTGAATAAAATATCTCTACACCAATAGGGTCTTCTAAGCTCCCTAGTTACTTTTCCAAGCTTGCATGTGGCTTTGGGGTTTTGAAACTTGGGTGGAATTGGCGGAGAATTCACTGTAATAAGGCCTTGGAATCTTGGGTGTTGAAGAAGAGAAAGAAAAGAGATGAAACGTGTGAAGATGGGGAAAGAAATGATTTTATTTTTTTTTTTTTTTTTTTTTTTTTTTTATTTTAAGCTTGCCAATGTAAAAATAAAAATGGTGGCATATGTGTCAAAAGGTGTAGGAAGATTATAAATCTTCTAGATTTAATATTACCCGATCAAATTTCATAATTCTTATCGAACTCAAATAAATAACCATGATATTAAAGACATTACTTTTAAATTAGGTCCTTAATATCACCTCCAAATATATTGTCATTGATTGGGAAAAATTTAATCCCAAACACCAAATTACTAATTCAATCGGTTATGAGATTTGGAGTCATTACAATAAATTTCTTTCTGGCCGACATAATTGTCAAGATTTTAATTTTCTTAGTTGTGCTATTACAAATAACATATTTTAATAATAGTATGAGTTGGCTTTCTTTTTTTAATGAATAAATCTTTCAAAATAAGGTTTTTCTAATGAACGAGGGAGCACCGATATGAAGACTAAATGAAAATTAAATAAGAATTAACACTAATCAGATGATATAGATACTATATTGTTGTAAAAAAATATTTTAACATATAACACGAGTAAATTGTGATTAATTCTCATCTTTATATTGTTTTCATTTATTCTCCATGTCATTTTTATAAAAGAAGTGAAAAGATCATACATATATATATTTTTATCCGCATTTTTATTTGATTCCTACACTTGGCACTACGATATGATGCCACTTCCTATGTGGCAGATGTTTTAGCTAAATGAAGAAATGGATTAATTGATTGCAGATAATTTCCCCAAATTTACACATACAATCTGTTAATTGTTCAAATTCATATTCTTTTATCTTGACCTTATTGGCAATCCATCTTTTCATTGGTATCTTTGGTATTTAGATTACAGAATCAATGCACACACTTTCTTTCTTTTTTGAAATCATTAAAAACCTCACCGTCAAATCACTCATTCTGAGTTAAGCGGAGTAGGTAAAACCTCCGACTGTCCCAAACTCTTACAAGAAACATACTCACTGGATTTGAACTCAGAACCTTGAGATCAGACCCTAAATCATACACTACCAAAATACGCCCCTGGGAGACATCAATGCATACACTCTTCTATCTCAACTTAACAACCGGAGCTAAAAACGTGTTGACCTAAAATTTTTGAGGATTTAGAACTCAGTTAACTCGAGGGAAAATAATCAACGCATAATGTTGTGGAAAATATCTCACATTGGTTGAGATAAACAATTAAACTCAAAATATAAACATTGAGCAACCCTTAACTCTCAAGCTGGCTTTTGGGTTAAGCTAGGCCCATGAATTTCAACACATAAGCTATGACTTCTCGACGATTATATCATGAGGTAAATTCAATATTCCCCTATTACATATACACATATGATTTGTTTATCACTGATTATCAGTTACCTATAATACTAAAACTAAATTAATTCTCTAATTTATTATTTCTTTCTTTTTCTTCCAAGTCAATTATATCTACAAAATAAATATTTTATTAACTTATAAATTCCATTGCTACATGTAGAACCTCAATAATATTCTCATGTCCATACCAGCAACCAAACGAGGCAAAAAAATAAAAATAAATACTCAAGTAATATGATCAGATGCCAGTTTCCAAGCAGGAGATTTAAACCTCAATTATATATCAAAATCAAATATGTGTGTTTAGCAGGAAAAAAACAGTTATCAATTTGCACCCTCTTTGAAAGAATAAATTACTGCAGCTAGACACGAATCATACGGCCAACCAAACCGTAGATATACGATTTGATTGTGGTTTCAGTGAAGGCTGAAACCGCAATTGTAACCTTTAACCGGATCGAACTATATGGTTGGTTTGGTCCGGTTAAAGATTGAACAGTAATTATTATTATTACTTTTTTATAAAATAAAAATAATTTAAGTGTTATAAAATAATAAAAAAAATTAAACATTTACTAAATCATATATTGATGATTGATGGAAAAATAGAAAATGTAAAATTTTATTTATTTTATTGAAAAAAAAGAGCTTGCACTTAATTAAATGCCTACGTTCCTCTTGGGGGTGTAGTGGAATCAAAGCTCACATAGTTCTGTTAATTTATTTTTGATAATTTATTCCCATTTAAATTTTTATTCATTCTAAAATGAAGAAGGCAAGTCTGTCCTTGAGCCTTCGGTATAGTGTATTTGTGTTATCACACAAAATCTTCAAAATTTTCCTGCTCATTTTCTTGTTGACAATCGATTCCTGTCATACATAGTGTCAAGACACGTTTGAGCTTCTAACGCTGCTGTTTCAACCTTGACTTCTGTCTTCAAAAATATTGTCGCACGTACTAAAATTTCAGGCTAAACAGATACAATTGAGGACCACACCGCTAATCCTGTAGACTCTGATTTCGGCCAAGGTCCACAATCGAGATTATCAATTTGTAGGGCGCGAGTAAATCCTGCAAAACAAATAGAACGAATAAGGAGCTTACTGCCCCCATGGTGGTGTGGTGGAAACCGTAGACACTCCGACGCTCAAGTTAGTGATGGTATCGATCAACGTAAAGTAAACTGGTCAAGGCTTTTTATGTACCTCAACCTTTTGTATGCCGTGAGGGCGGTTGTGAATCAGTTTCGTCTTTGTAATTGGGTGGTCTCTTTTTCGATCCCCTTGATGGTGTCTTTCTTTCTTTTTTATAGGTATTGGTATCCCCCTTATCTGCCCGTTGGAGTTATTATTAATGAGGCTTTGATTCGGATGTTCCATACTCGGTAACTGACGATCTTGTCTTCTCCCTGAAACCGTCGACTTCATGGTAGTATTTATGAATGCGGATTCTTTCTTCAAGTTTGTAACTGGCGCCCGTTGATCTTCTTTATGTTCAACAGGCCTGGACCTTTGTGTAATATCTTCGTATGTGGGCCCAGTTTGCAGATGGGCTTCTAGTCTTGTGGTGTAATGTCGTTTTTGCCCTTAGAGTCAATTTTGGCCCAAACAGTTTGTCCCCTACTCTCTAAGCCTGGAAGTCTTTAGGCTTGGAGAGTACCTTTGTATGTTCCGAAAATAAGTCTTCCTTGCTTTCGTTTATAGCCTGTAAGGGAGTGTCCTATGCTGAGCGAAACCGGATTGCTTTTAGAAAGAATCTCACTCGGCATGTCGCATGGACCCAATGGGTGGCTCCGGATGTTTGAACCAGGTGTGGAGTGAGTTAGCTTTGAAAGTCTCATAGTGCGATTGATCCTTATCAAGCGTGATACACAGATAGTGAAAGTCCATATATAGCCATTTACATGTCGTATAATTGGGGATATTCTTTGTCTTGACATGGCCCGTAGGAAGTCTCTGGATGAACTCACTCGACACTGTTGTATGGGAATAATGAATGTCTTTGCTCCAATTTGACTCGACGTGAGTCATCCAGGGATGTCCCCTGTTGATTGAACCTTGAGATGGTTCAGGAGTGATTTCACTCGACACTGTCGTATGGGACGAGTAATTTCCGTAACTCAGATCTGACTCGACATGAGTCACTTGGGGGATGTCCCATGTCGACTGAACCTTGAGGTGGTTCAGGAGTGATTTCACTCGACACTGTCGTATGGGACGAGTGAATTCCATAACTTAGATGAAACTCGACATGAGTCACTTGGGGGATGTCCCCTGTCGACTGAACCTTGAGGTGGTTCAGGAGTGATTTCACTCGACACTGTCGTATGGGACGAGTGAATTCCATAAATAAATGAAACTCGACATGAGTCACCTGGGGGATGTCCCCTGTCGACTGAACCTTGAGGTGGTTCAGGAGTGATTTCACTCGACACTGTCGTAAGGGACGAGTGAATACCATAACTCAGATATAACTCGACATGAGTCTTGGGGGATGTCCCCTGTCGACTGAACCTTGAGGTGGTTCAGGAGTGATTTCACTCGACACTGTCGTAAGGGACGAGTGAATACCATAACTCAGATATAACTCGACATGAGTCACCTGGGGGATGTCCCCTGTCGACTGAACCTTGAGGTGGTTCAGGAGTGATTTCACTCGACACTGTCGAGTGAATACCATAACTCAGATATAACTCGACATGAGTCACCTGGGGGATGTCCCCTGTCGACTGAACCTTGAGGTGGTTCAGGAGTGATTTCACTCGACACTGTCGTAAGGGGAGTGAATACCATAACTCAGATATAACTCGACATGAGTCACTGGGGGATGTCCCCTGTCGACTGAACCTTGAGGTGGTTCAGGAGTGATTTCACTCGACACTGTCGTAAGGGACGAGTGAATACCATAACTCAGATATAACTCGACATGAGTCACCTGGGGGATGTCCCCTGTCGACTGAACCTTGAGGTGGTTCAGGAGTGATTTCACTCGACACTGTCGTAAGGGACGAGTGAATACCATAACTCAGATATAACTCGACATGAGTCACCTGGGGATGTCCCCTGTCGACTGAACCTTGAGGTGGTTCAGGAGTGATTTCACTCGACACTGTCGTAAGGGACGAGTGAATACCATAACTCAGATATAACTCGACATGAGTCACCTGGGGGATGTCCCCTGTCGACTGAACCTTGAGGTGGTTCAGGAGTGATTTCACTCGACACTGTCGTAAGGGACGAGTGAATACCATAACTCAGATATAACTCGACATGAGTCACCTGGGGGATGTCCCCTGTCGACTGAACCTTGAGGTGGTTCAGGAGTGATTTCACTCGACACTGTCGTAAGGGACGAGTGAATACCATAACTCAGATATAACTCGACATGAGTCACTGGGGATGTTCCCTGTCGACTGAACCTTGAGGTGGTTCAGGAGTGATTTCACTCGACACTGTTATATGGGACGAGTGAATTCATAATTCAGATATAACTCGACATGAGTCATCTGGGGGATGTCCCTGTTCGACGTTCTCCATGCCGTAATACTTTGACCCAGTTCAACTGTTTCATTTTCCTCATTTGGGAAGTCGAGTAAGGAGGCGCTCTCAAGTGTTTTCTCAAGGTATTCTTCACTAACTTCCTCTTGTTCTTCAATCTTTTAAGCATTCATTGCAATATTCAAGCTGTTCTTAGGTTACTCTGGCTGTTTGATCTTTGGGTTAGTGTGTTTAGCTTAAGAATCGTGTTGTGGTTTTTGATCTTCAAGGGGTAGATTACTAGAGAGTTTAATTGTTTATATGCTTGTTGTTTGGAAAATGTCGAGTGGAGAGTCTTTAGGCAGCTTGGGAGCCAAGATAGATAGTTATGTCGAATCATCGAGTGAAACTGAGGAGGAGGTAACGTACAAAGACTGGTCGTCGTACGAAAAACTGATTGAGAAAGGTGTAGTTACCCTGGCCATGTCTCCTCGGGAGACTCCTACTGAGGCAATACCTCTAAGATCAATTCCTGCAATTGAGGAGCCGAGTGACTTTCCTTGCACCAGTGAGCCTACCAACTTATTATCCAGGAATCCTGCTAGTCGTATGACTGGGAAAATGCTGAGGGAACTCAGTTGTATGTATAGATTTCCTGAGTCTCTAGAACTTCGAGTGCCTTCGTCGACTGAGAGAATTGATTACAAGGTCCCGGGGTGGATGGGTTTCTACGTTCGTCCGTTTAAAGTAGGATTGAGGTTTCCAATCCCCAGACTGGTCTGGGAAGTGTTGAACCATTTTGAAATTGCTCCGTCTCAATTGATGCCAAACGCATGGAGGATTCTTTTGTCGATTGAGTGCTTAGCCTTCGAGTTGGGTGTACTCTTCGAGGTAAATGATGTTCTA
This sequence comes from Zanthoxylum bungeanum, assembly GCA_019454045.1. Taxonomy (NCBI): domain Eukaryota; kingdom Viridiplantae; phylum Streptophyta; class Magnoliopsida; order Sapindales; family Rutaceae; genus Zanthoxylum; species Zanthoxylum bungeanum. The sequence continues at coordinate 26,925 of SKCR01047403.1, forward strand.
GAGACATATTACATAAAGGAGCATCTGAAAGAGAAAGGGAGATATACAATGATCTTTTGACAAAGAAAGAAGCATCTAGTCATTGGATTGCCGACTAATGATAGGGGAAACTGGCAGTCCTACTACTTCTTCGCAAGGGGGGAGGGTATATTTGGTTTGACTGGGGCTGGTCGAATCCCAGAGTTTTGGTGTTTGTCGAGTGAGTGATGTTCTTTTCTAAGTTATAGGTTATAACTGTGTTTTGTGTTTTGAATAACCAAGGGTTGTCGTTGCAGATCCTCTTCGAAACAAATCGTTCCTCTCAACTGTTCGCTCCACCTCAAACGTCGAAGCAATTCTATCTTTGCCAGACGACGTAAGGAACTGCAAGGCCATCTTAGAGGAGAAGAGATTAAGGGCGACTCCATTGTGGAAGGAAATTATCAGCGCGAAGGTAAAGTTCTGGCCCTCTCTAACGACGTTTTGGCCGTGATAAACTGTAGGTGGTCGATTCAAAAATTGTATGGGGTGAATAAAAAATATCGAGAGCCCTTAAAAATTGAGGAATTTTCATGCGCAGAGGAGATGATGTCTGGTCCATTCACAGTAGCTTCACTCGACGAAATGAAGAGCAGAAAAAAGTCGAGGAAACTGAAGAAGAGAGAATTAGAGGTCGAAAGAGAAACTGGCACCCAACATCAGGAGATGATTTCAAGTGGGGGTGTCGTAGAAAAAGGGAAGTCGATAGACATTATCTCATCTGAGAAGAAAAGGAAGTCTGTCGCAGAGGTGGAAACTGAAGAGGACTCTGATACCCTTATTTTGAAAGTTCCAAAGGAGTCGACGGCAATTTCAGACCCTTCGAGCATCGACTCATTCGTTGAGGGTCTTCTACTCCAAGGGGATGAAGTGAGATTGGCACAATTGGGCCGGCGGAGGCCATGAAAAAAGCCATCGCTCTAAACTACCAAGTGAGTATATCATTCCTTTTTTTTTTTTTTTTTTAGTTGTCGAATGGTGTTCTGATTTGAATGTCGTAGGCCCTGGAATGTAGCTTGTTCTTGCGGAAAAATGCTGAATCCAACCAAAAGAGGGTCAAGGAGCTAGAGAAGGGTTTATCAGCTGTAAAGAAGGAGTCGTCTATATTGAGGTCTGGACTGGTTGCTTCGCAGAGAAAGGAGAAAGTTCTCGAGAAGGAGCTGAAGGAAGTGAAGGCTAGCTTGAAGCTGGAAAAGGAAACTGCCGAGTTAACAATTGAAGGTTACAAGGAGGGTTTCAACAATTTGAAGAAGGAGAACGAGTTGCTGTTGGAACAAATGGAGGATATCGCTATTGACTCCATGATGAAGAATAGATACGACTTGATGCAAGAATTCGTTGCTGGAAAACATGTCGACTGGAAGCCTGAGAAATGGATCAGTGAATATGAAAGGCGCGCCGCTGGAATTTCCTCGTCGACAGAAGAAGAAGATGTAGAAGCAGGAACAGAGGTAGAGATGAGGAAGGAGGAGGCTGAGCTAAATCCAACCGAGGTAGAAGCGATGATGGAAGTCGAGAAGGACACAGAAGTAGAAGAAGAAAATGTGGCACAAACCGCTGTCCATTCTGAACCGGTGGATGTGGAGGGTGAAGGAGACGTTCCAACCAGCCAACCAGCAACGACGGATGCAGACGGAGCTGACGTTTGATGTCGAATTGTTCAGAAATTATCTTGAACTTTTTGTTAAACTTGTATTTAGAATTTGCTAGGATGGAACAAGGTTGTAACTTGAATCATTTTGTATATTGAAATGACGAATGGTTTTATGCTTCGAATGTGAAGAATGGAACGAGAATCTATTGGATAGTTTTATTGCAATTTGTCGAACAACTTCTACAAATTTTCTTTCTCTACTGACAGAATGATAAAACTAGAAAGTAGACTGGTAAATAACTAATTGGCAAAACATCAAAATTACCGGATAAATTTTTTAAGGTGCACCGCGTTCCAGCTGTTGCGGATTGGTTTCCCCTCATTGGTTTCCAACTTGTAGGCTCCTTTCCCAACAACTCTAACAATTTGATAAGGGCCTTCCCAATTAGGGCCCAACTTCCCATCTCCACCTTCTTTCGTGCTCTGGAATACTCTCCGTAGGACCCAGTCACCGGCGCGGAATGTCCTGGTCCTAACGTTTTTGTCGAAATACCTGGCCACCCTTTGTTGATATGTGGCCAGTCGGATGAAAGCCGTGTCCCTTTTCTCATCAATCGTGTCGAGATTGAAATTCATCAGTTGTTGGTTGCTTTCGTTGTCGAGCCACTGGCATCGTGGTGAAGGGATGACTTCTTCGGATGGAATTACAGCTTCCGTCCCAAATGCCAATGAGAATGGAGTTTCGCCGGTTGAGGATCTCACGGTTGTCCTGTACGACCACAAGACTCCAGGTAATTCTTCAGCCCAGGCGCCCTTCGCTTTCTCCAACCTCTTCTTCATAGTGTTCAAGATCGTCTTATTGGACGACTCTGCTTGCCCGTTTGCTTGTGGAAAGCGCGGCGTCGAGTAATTTAGTCTGATACCCCAGTTCCTGCAGAAATTTTGAAAGTGATGGCTGATGAATTGTGATCCATTGTCGGTCACAATTTCTCTGGGAATGCCGTACCGGCATATGATATTCTTCCATACGAACGTTTGAGCCTCCTTGTCACGTATTCTAGCAAATGCTTCGGCTTCAATCCACTTCGTATAATAATCTGTCATTACGAGCATGTAGACTCGTTGGCCTGAAGCGACTGGAAGTTTTCCAACAATGTCCATGCCCCATTTCATGAACGGCCATGGAGACAGGATTGGGCTCAGCTTCTCTGGTGGTAGATGAGGGACCGGTGCGAATCTCTGGCACCTGTCGCATTTCTTTGTGAATTCTGCGGAGTCGAGTCTCATTGTCGGCCAGTAATACCCTGTCGTGTGGGCTCGGAGAGCCAGACTTCTGCCACCTGAGTGGTTCCCACATTCCCCTTCATGTAATTCAGACAACACATGCTGGGCTTCGTCGTGTGTCAAGCATTTCAAGTATGGTCCCGAGAAGGATCTTCGTAACAGCTGGCCTTCGAATACCACGAACCTTGCAGACTGTCTCTGTATCTTCCTTGCCAGCACTTTGTTTTCTGGAAGTACGCCGTTCTGCAAGTATTCAATGATCGGTGTCATCCAACTGTCGACTGAAGCGATAGCGGCCACATCCGTCTCTTCCTTCCAAATTGCCGGCCAGTTCAGAAATACTATAGGTATTGCTTGTGGTTTGTCGCCCTCCAGAGTCGAACCGAGGGTCGCCAGTGCATCTGCCCGGGAATTTTCGCTTCTTGGGATCTGTTTTATGGAGAATGTGTCGAATGCAGTTCGTAGTTCATTTACCTTCTGTAAGTAAGAGGCCATTGCTTCACCTCTTGCATGATACGATCCCTCGACCTGGTTGACAATCAGCTGAGAATCCGACGTTACTTCTATCTCCTTCGCTCCCAGTTCCTTGGCCAATAATAATCCTGCAATCAACGCTTCGTACTCGGCCTCATTATTGGTTACTCGGAAACCGCATTTGACTGCCTGCTGCAGAACGTCGCCGGAGGGGGTAGTGATTACCATACCGAGTCCACATCCCTTTCTGTTACTTGAACCGTCAACCATCAATTTCCAAGTACTTGTCGGCTGGATGGAATTGATTTCTACGTCAGGTGTCGCCACCATTCCGGGAGCAAAATCAGCCACAAAATCTGCCAAGGCTTGGGATTTGATTGCCGTCCTGGGTTGAAAGTCAATGTCGTGTTCCCCTAACTCAATTGCCCACTTCATCAATCTCCCAGATAACTCAGGTTTATGAAGAATGCTTCTCAGAGGATACGTCGTGTACACTGTGATGGCATGACCTTGGAAATAGGGTCTAAGTTTCCTTGCAGCTGTGACCAGTGCGAAGACCAATTTTTGCATCAGCGGGTAGCGTGTCTCTGCCTCCAACAGTGCTTTGCTTACATAGTAGACTGGCTGTTGACTCCCTGCTTCTTCTCTTACTAAAACTCCACTGACCGCGTGTTCCGAGACTCCCAAATAAAGGTAGAGCCTCTCACAGTCGAGTGGTTGGTTTTGATAATAGGGGCGGCGAAGATAAATATTGTTTGAGCTGCTTCAGAGCTTCCTCACAAGCAGGAGTCCATTCGAATTTACTTGTTTTTTTAAAGCTGAGAAAAATAAAAAACTCTATCGGTTGATTTAGAAATGAACCTGTTTAATGCCGCTATCCGCCCAGTTAGTCGCATAACATCCTTCGGGGTGGAAGGGGAAGGGATGTCGAGGATTGATCTAATCTGGTCTGGATTTGCTTCAATGCCTCGTCGAGTGACTATGTATCCCAAGAATTTTCCTGAAGCGACACCACAAATGCACACTTAGTAGGATTTAATTTCATTCCGTACCTGTCCATGATGTCGAAGGCTTCTTCCAGATGGTTGAGATGTTGTTCTGATTCAATGGATTTCACCAACATGTCGTCAATATAAACTTCCATTGTTTTCCCTATTTGTTGGTCGAACATCCTATTAACCATTCGCTGGTATGTTGCTCATGCGTTCTTCAAGCCAAAAGGCATGACTTTGTAACAGAATATTCCTCGATTTGTAACAAAAGCTGTTTTCTCTTGATCTTGAGGATGCATGAGGATCTGATTGTAGCCTGAATACGCGTCCATGAAGCTTAATAACTCGTGTCCAGCGGTCGCATCCACCATCGAATCAATATGTGGTAAAGGAAACGAGTCCTTTGGACAGGCTCTGTTCAGATCCGTGAAGTCGATGCACACCCTCCACTTCCCATTCTTCTTTTTCACTACTACAACATTGGCAAGCCACTCGGGAAACTGTACTTCTTTAATCGCTCCGTTCTGCAGTAACTTTTGCACCTCTTCATCAATGATCCGGTTTCTTTCTGGGGCAAACTTCCTTCTTTTTTGTCTGACAGGGGTGTGGTCCGGATCCACATGCAGTGCGTGAGTGATGAGATCCGGATCAATTCCTATCATATCCTCATGTGACCATGCGAACGTGTCGTGCCGTCTTTTCAAGAATTCTATCAGGTCGGCTCGTAGTTTTGGACCCAGACCCGCTCCAACCAAAGCCTTGTGTTCCGTGAATTGAGGATGAATCTGGACCTCGTCGAGCTTCTCAATATTTGGTAGAGTAGGCTCTGACGCACTAGGTCCAGACAGTAATTGCTATGCCGGATCTGATTTAGCCTTCAAGGTCGTTTGGTAGCAACTCCTTGACGCCAATTGATCCCCCTTTCCTCCTGAATCCCCCATTTAGTCGGGAATTTAATTACCTGATGATAGGTAGACGAGACCGCCCTCATGTCGTGAATCCAAGGTCTGCCCATAATCAAGTTATAGGCCGATGGGCTGTCCAATACCAGGAAAGTAGTCATTTTATTAACACCTGCAACATAAACGGGGAGTCGTATTCCCCCATAGTCAACTTTTGTTCTCCGCTAAAACCGATTAATACTGTCGTACGCCTATTGATGTTATCCAACGCCGTTCCCATGTCGGTCAGAGCACTAGCAAAGATAATGTTAGCTGAGGAGCCCGTGTCGACCAACACACGTCTGATCATGAAGTTCGCCACTTGAAGAGAAATGACCAAAGCGTCATGGTGAGGGTTTAGATCTTGTGAGTCCCCATCATCCGGGAACCCAATTACCAAACCCGTGGTAATTCCCTCTACAGACATTAGGGTGTGTGAGGCCTTGGTGGCCAATACCCTCGAGTGCCTTTTTGCAGCAGAATAAGTAGCTCCACTAACTTCTGATCCCCCGAAATGACATTGAGTGTTATCAATCGGAGGTGGTGGTATTGGAATTTCTCCCTGTCTGTCTCTTTCATCCCTTCGGGTCATTGTTGCCTTCCCCTTGTCCGTAAGCAAATCTTTCAAAAATCCTTTGTTCAGCAGTTCCAAAACCTCTAGTCTCAAGGCAACACATTCCGCCGTCGTATGACCGTAGTCCCTGTGGAACTCACACCATTTCTTAGTGTCTTTTTTGGATGAACTATCCCTTGCCCTTGGAGGCCACTTCACTTCATTCCCTAATTTCTTCAACACCGAAACCAATTCCCCCGGAGAAATTGTGAAATTGTAGTCTGGAAGCCGAGGCTTACTTGTCGGAAGCTCCTCCCTGTTTTTATATGGCCGTGGACGTCTATCCATATTTTTGTAGAAGGGTCGACGTTCGCCCCTACTTTGGTTCCTCCCTTCGGTTCGGGGGGGGGGTAGTCTGTTTCGTGTCGCCTGGAAGCAACTGGCCTTCGGTTTGCTTGTGCATTTGTTTCATCAACTCTTCTCTTATTTCTTTTATCCTCTTCCCACCTTATCTCTACTTGGGCTCGTGCCATGACCTGGTCCATTGTGTAGCACCTGAATTTCGTCAACTTCTTGTAGAGCCCGCTGTCATAAAGGAGTCCATTCCTGAAGGCTTCAACTGCTGTTGGCTGATGGAGGTCCGGTATGGTTATTCTCTCACGGTTGAACCGGGCCACGTAGCTCCGTAATGTTTCTCCTCTTCTCTGTTGTACTGAGTTAAGGTCGTCCGTCGTTTTTTCCATCCTGCACGAACTTGCGAAGTGTTGCACGAACTTGTCCGCCAGTTCTTGGTATGATTTGATTGACCTGTAAGGAAGATTAATGAACCATGTCAAGGCAGGTCCCGCCAGAGTTTCCCCGAAGCACCTGCACATTCCGGCCTCCCATTGGCTCGGAGACAAACCGTTCGACATCATCTTGAATTTGTAATGCATGACGTGGTCGTCTGGATCTGTGGTCCCATCATATAACTTCATTTCAGGTGGGTTGAATTTCCTGGGCAACTCAACTGCTACAATTGACTCATGGAAAGGGGTATCTGAAATTGTCCCGGCCCGGCTTTTCCTGATCGGGAGTTTCACCCCTGGTAGTCGTGACATAACTGCTTCTTTGAATTCAACCATTTCTCTTCTGATGGAATTGGCCAGTTGATGGGCTTGATCACCAAGAGGGTCTGAATGTAGTGTGGCTGGGGGTGATTGCTGTTTGGTTCATCTGACACGGGTGGTGTGAGCAGTTGGATTACTTCGGTTATCCTTATCGCTAGTTTGGCCTTGAGGATTATGCAGAGGGTCGGATGATAGGTGATCTAGCCTTTGTTGTAAACTTTCGTTGGTATTTCGCATCGTGAGATTTTCTTCTTCCAGGTTTGTGAGTCGTTCTTGGAGCATGGCAATTTGTACCGCTAGTTGATCTGGGATATGTTCGTTGCTTGACGCCATTGTTGATTACTTTGTTGAGACGTTCTACTTCCTGTCGATTCACTCGTCAGCCCCACGGTGGGCGCCAAATTGTAGACTCTGATTTCGGCCAAGGTCCACAATCGAGATTATCAATTTGTAGGGCGCGAGTAAATCCTGCAAAACAAATAGAACGAATAAGGAGCTTACTGCCCACCGGTGTGGTGGAAACCGTAGACACTCCGACGCTCAAGTTAGTGATGGTATCGATCAACGTAAAGTAAACTGGTCAAGGCTTTTTATGTACCTCAACCTTCTGTTGTATGCCGTGAGGGCGGTTGTGAATCAGTTTCGTTTTTAATTAGGGTGGTCTCTTTTTCGATCCCCTGATGGTGTCTTTCTTTCTTCTTTTATAGGTATTGGTATCCCCCTTTATCTGCCCGTTGGAGTTATTATTAATGAGGCTTTGATTCGGATGTTCCATACTCGGTAACTGACGATCTTGTCTTCTCCCTGAAACTGTCGACTTCATGGTAGTATTTATGAATGCGGATTCTTTCTTCAAGTTTGTAACTGGCGCCCGTTGATCTTCTTTATGTTCAACAGGCCTGGACCTTTGTGTAATATCTTCGTATGTGGGCCCAGTTTGCAGATGGGCTTCTAGTCTTGTGGTGTAATGTCGTTTTTGCCCTTAGAGTCAATTTTGGCCCAACACATACCTCCATTGTAATCATGGACATGACTGTAAATAATCTTTAATGTTTTTTGCCACCAATCAGGTTTAGAAACCGCTCTCTACAAAAACACTTTAGGGGAAATTAGAAATTTATCGTTAGAAGCATGAATTCTAAATAGTTGTGGTGGTACTAATGAACTTAGATTTCTACTTGCTGCATTAACCAATTTCTTCCAGCATGAAGCTTTATTATTGCATCAATAGGTTGTGTAGTATCATATATTGAATATTACATCTGTAGGAGCGAAGCGAGGTTAACCGCTATGTCTATGACGTCGTCGACGGCCACTACACTGTTGGCTCGCAGCCCGTAGAGAGTACGGATAATTCCACGGGGGGACTAATCGGAGAGTAAAGAAGTCGCCACCTAGTATGAAATACTGGGAATGAATTAAGATCGCACTGCACCTTTCGGAAGGTCCGACCTTAAACTCGTTTGGGTTCGAAATAGTCTCTTACCGATGCTAGTATAATATTTACGCTCAAAAGAGGTATCCTCATATCTTATAATGTACGAACACGCAAAAGCAATTTAAAGACATGTAATGTGCAACCATGAATTATATAAATAATAAATAAAAAATATGCATAAGTTATTACAACATTGATAAAATAATGATGAAATAAATTTGGGCAAATATTTCATGGGCCTGGCCTCGGAAGGAAGAGGCCTGGGCCGAATATGATTTATGGTAGGCCAGATATACACTATGATATTAATGTTCGACCGGAGTTACTGATAGTTCAGCCGGATATACTGTGCAAAACCAAAATAATAGAAACATAGCAGATGCAACAATAAACGGTACCATAATATGTAGAACCTTAAGATATTAGGTGATAACTATCCCACAAAAGTACACCATGCAATATAATAAACAATGAGTAAACATATCAGAACAAGATGCCGGAGATTAAAAAAATTTAGGCACTTAATGTCTGGGTATTTTTATCAATGTCCGGCCGGATATATTTCATAAATGGCCGGATATACTTGATATATTATATAATAAGCAGAACAAACCAGGCATATTAATCCTATATTGGCCATTAAAATAAACACATGTATATTAATAGTTAAAGTAAAGGAATAAAACATCTAAACATGCATAATTTAACAGTGACGAGTACAACAAAAAAAAAACTAATCATGCAATGAACTAGAGAAAGTAGTAAAACGGTTACGGTACATTTCATGATTGATTTTGAAATATGGGTCGTACCGGTTACTGTTTTAATCGTATCAACCGCCCAAATCGACGGTTGATTTTTAAGCCAATCGTAACCGAATCGGACCCGTCTGATTGGTTACGGTTTACGATTACGGTTTGAGGTCAACGATTCGATTATGATTAATTAATGGTTCGGTTACGATTTGAAACCGTAACTGTGTGCATGCCTAACCGCAGCAACGTGCAAGTTGATATCTATTTAAATCTAATAAGATCATTATCGAGACCTAAATTGCCACGTGTGGCCACTACACGACAAAAGTAAAAGGTGGCCATTGGACGCCAACAAGAAAATGTCGACAGTCTAAACAAGAAATGCTGCCATTGGTAGAATGTCAGAAGCCAGTTAGTTTAACCGGTCTGTGCCTGAATCTTGTCATATATATTATTGTCAGATAGACAGGAAAAAAAACCAAGAGAAAAAAAAAAAAAAAAAAACTAAGATGGGATTGTTTAATAGAAAAGGGCCATCTGGGTTCTCAGCTTCTTCAACAGCTGAGGAAGTTACTCAAGGAATTGATGCTACTGGCCTCACAGCCATTGTCACAGGTTTCCTTTTTATTTTTTGTTTTTGTTTTTTTTTGGTAATAAAATGATATCTGGGTTCTTTTCTTTTCACCGATTACTTGATTGAATTGGTGGGTTTTTTTCCTTTCTTTTTGTTTTGCGATTTTGTTTAAGTTATTATGGAAACTAAAGTTTTTTTTTTTCAAGCTTTGGATAATTTTGGTTATACACTGTGGGGTCTATTTATGATATTAGATGATGATCCTTGAAATGGAGAGAGATATGCTTCAGTACATAACTTTTATCTACTTGTTAGATGAGATGGCATTTAATTCATTATAGCAAAATGGAACAATTGTTACTTCCTATATATGAGTGTATTGATGCATTGCTGACTTTGTTTAAAATATGTGGATCAATTTTTGATTGGTGAATAGTATTTTGGTTTCATCATTCGCTATGTTCTAAAGTAAATATAAACCTTCATGTATGTTGAAGTGTACTATTTAGGATTTTGCCACTGTGATTACAGGTGCATCTAGTGGCATCGGTGCTGAAACCACACGTGTACTTGCATTGCGTGGTGTCCATGTAATAATGGCGATCAGGAATTTGGGTGCTGGTAGAGATGTTAAAGATGAAATTGTCAAGGAAATCCCTACCGCTAAAGTTGATGTCATGGAATTGGATCTCAGTTGCTTGGCATCTGTGAGGAAATTTGCATCAGATTTCACTAGCCAGGGTCTTCCCCTGAATATACTAATGTAAGAAAAGAATAAAAGCTGCAGTGATATTTTATCATTTCGCATTTTCTTGTACTAATCTAGCTTCATGTACAACTTATCTTCTCTGTACATGAATAATATCTTGTGTTCTGATCTTATTACTTCAATTTAGACACATATACACATGTTTTGGTGGTTGGCTTTTCTTGAATCACATAAGCTCAATGAATTTTATCTCTTCTGTTGAAAGTAACAACGCAGGAATCATGGCAACCCCGTTCATGCTCTCCAAAGACAACATAGAACTACAGTTTGCTACAAATCACTTGGGTGCGCAACAGTTACATATGCTTGGAGTTTATATTATCATCTGATGATCTTAAGCATTGTTAGTAATTAGCTGTTGAAACGGTTCTTTCTTCTTCTATGTTATTAGTCTTCAACTGATTAATTTCAAAAATTTTAAGCTGGAAAAAGTATTAGTCAATGGAAGTTATAACACCTTGGTTTTTGTCTGGTTTTAAATGGGCAACCTGTTTTTGACTTTGTGTGGAAAAAATAAATAACATGGGGAGGATTTTTGCTGTCACTGTTACTGCTTTAAACTTAAGTTAATAGCTATAATTACTGCCCTTTGGTCAAAGAATTGCAAAAGTTTTGTAAAACTAAAAAATAATTGTTTCCAGTTTTTTCTTGCATATGACTGTAAATTTGAGAGTGGGGTAACTTTGTTTTCAAATTCGTTCTCCAGGTCATTTTCTTTTGACTGATCTTTTATTGGACACAATGAAGAGGACAACACAAAGAGAGTGGCAGGGAAGGAAGAATTGTAAATGTCTCCTCAGAGGGTCACCGGTACACATATCGCGAAGGAATTCGTTTTGATAAAATAAATGATCAGACAGGGTAAACACCGTCTGGCGACAACCACTAGTTATAATTTTTTTCTAGTTAAGATTGTATGCTTGACAATAATTTACGTGACTCTAGTCGACATGAGATGTTTATTTAGGAATTACAACTATTAATTAACTACATGGGTGTCTTGAAGACCTTATACTGACATCATTAGTGGATTATTGTTCAGAGCTTAAATTCTCACTGAAATTCCCAGGATGTTAAGGGATCAATTTATGTTACACATCTGCCTTGTTCAGTTCTTGAATTAATCGATAAAATAGATCTAATACTGTCAAGTCATTTATGAAATATTTCAGAAGTTGACAAGATTGGAAGTGCTACCCTTTTCTTTTTCTTCCCTTCACTTTGTATCTTAAATATGAAGCTTTGAATTTATGAATAATCTTCCAATGTTTATCAACAATAAGTTAGCAAGTTCTTATCCCAGAAAAGAAAAAATAAAAGGTCACCGAGCATCTGTTTATATTTTTACAATGTGATTCCTGATATGTAATTCTATTGAATAAGCTTACATTTAATTTAGATGTATTCTTTACATATCCAAATCCAACGATGTCATATTCCTATGAATCTCTTCCTTTATAAACATGTGAAGTTTGATGCACATACCCATAAATGCACAATTAAATTGATTGCCTGGACTTGCTAATTTACAGGTACACCAGATTTTTTGCGTATGGTCAATCGAAGCTTGCCAACATTTTGCATGCCAATGAGCTGAGTAGACGTGTGAAGGTTAAGATTTTCTTAAAAGAAGAATTAATGAGCTATCTGATCCTACTTTGATGAATTATGAGTTTAACTTCAAGGAGAAAACTGGACTTTCTCTTCAAGTGTTTCTTTTAATTCTTTGATATGATCTTCTCATTGTGTCTCCTATTCATAATTTATCCTATTAATTTTCGTTAATGAGTATCGCTGGCACCAATGCTTTTCCTTTTATCTCAATTACATCTCCATTTAGGTGTCTTTATTGTAGTACCTATCAAAAGAATTTTCTAAGGTAGATAATGATGGCATAGTGTTGTGGTCCATTTTCCCCACTGAGATTGGCTGATGCTTTATAAGCTTGGACTCCCTCTCCTTACAAGCCTATTTTTAAGGACGATTTCTACCTATGGATTTGTAACAATTGCTATCAGAGCCAATACCGCAATGTTGAACATGATAGTTCTACCAACTGCACTTTTGCTGTATTATACTGATGGGATGTTTTCTAAACAGGAAGAAGGGGTGGAGATAACTTCAAATTCACTTCACCCAGGAGTAATTAACACCAACCTTTTCCGTCATGGCGGCTTTTTGAATGGTATTATTATAATCTTTCAGGGTTTTTTTTAGTACATATAAATAATATGTGTGCGCATTTATCATTCATGCGAACTTGTAATGTATCTTAATTGTCATCTGTTCTCCTTTGGCTGGTTCACAAGAAGATCAAAGTATTTACAGAGTGAAACTTTGCATATTAACCTAGCTAGAACTGATTTTTCAATCAGCTGTCTGCCTGTTACTGTAGTAGTGTGGTTGGACCAACTGTTTTGTACTAGTACCAGAGTACTTGGACAGTATCTGAATAGTCTGTCTAGTTTAATAGTTATAAATATAGGAATGCAAGGCATATGCAGTAACATAGGGACATTTTCTGGTCACCAATCTTAGGTAACCATTACTTCTGTGAAATTTAATTTTGCTTGCTTACTTTCCTGTGCTGAGCTGAGAGAATGTAAATGATGCCGGGTAACTAATGGCATGAGGACACATGCTCTGACAGTTCTATAGAAAGGATTTAAAGAATCACTATTCATTGTATTAAGAAAAATCTGACACGTGTATTGTTCATGTCTTTCCCTTTTCCCTTCTTCTCCATTATGCATTTGATGGAAGCTGCCTATGGTAAAATTCCTTCCTGTTTCTTGCAGGTCTTCTTGGTTTTCTTGGTAAATACATGTTCAGAAATGTTCAGCAGGTATACTATTTCCATCTTTACAGCACAAAGACATGAAATTCGATAATATTTGTTTCGATACATTATTGTTGGTTACAATGTCCATAGATTCAGATGAAATACACGTGATAGAAACTAAACCGCCCACTTTCAAATAGGTATATTCTGAACTGGTTCTTAGTGATATGTATTTGTTTGTTTGTTACTTTGATCTGGACACAGGGGGCAGCGACAACATGTTATGTGGCATTGCATCCGCAAATTAAAGGAAAGAGTGACTTCTATTTCTCAGACTGTAACATAGCTCAACCAAGCTCACATGCTGTTAACACTGAGTTAGCGCGAAAATTGTGGGATTTCAGCTTGGATTTGATTCACAGCTGCTCTTGAAATTCATAGAGAATATATGTTTTATGAATAAGAATGAAAGGTTACTCTTCCATTGTAACAAAACAAAAAGGCTTAAGAGATTTCTGTACCTATAATATAATCCTGTGAATCTAGTTTCTATTGCAGATGATATAAGCCAATTAGTGTAACTGTACTGTAAGAGAAATAGAAAGAGAAGATGTGGCTGTTATCACACATGTTCTAGCTGTGACGGGTTCTGACCCAACTCTAAAGCCCTGGTCTTTCTCAGTTTTATTCTTGGCATAAGCTCGAGCCCATCTAAAAGGCCTCCAACTAGTTGAGGGGGCACAACACTTATAAGGTCATCCCAAGTGAAGTGGGACATTACGACGGGAAATCTCAGGAATAAGGCTTGTATGAAGAAGCTGATCGCATGATATAAGTGTTTACACTCCATTCATTTCGCTTTTCTTTAGCCTTATTGGTAAACTTGCGTTCAAAAATGTCCAGCAGGTAAAATTATAGTTTATATTTTGAACAGTCCCTTAAA
>SKCR01047404.1:0-22500 GCA_019454045.1 Zanthoxylum bungeanum
ATTTTTCACATTTATCATTCAACAATTTTCACTTTACACTTACGCACTGTTAGTTCTTTTGAGGCAGGTGATTCTAAACCCAAAACTTAAAAAGAAGAGCGATAGGACTGCACTATTTTTTGAAGGGTGTTTAAGGTAAGAGGAAAATAAGTAATTTCGACTTTAAAATTCTTTTGTTCCCTAAGATTAGATTTCTTTTTAACCTATATTGCCTACTCTCGTATGTGCTTAGACCCCATTCCTCTTCTTTTCACTTTTAATTTCCTGCCACTGGTTATTTATGCATTGAAATTACCAGGTCCAGGCCTGTTCAAGAAAACTAAACAAATCTGTGTTTTAGTTTTGAATATAGACTGCATTCTCAAGTGTCTTTAAATTTGAATATAGACTGAATTCTCGAGTGTTTTTAAATGACAAAACCATGCCCATAATGCAAACTTAAATTAGTTCTTCCTATTGCATTCTTAATAGAAGCATGGTACCAGCTTTTATGATAACATTATTATTGGCATTTTTTGGTTATTGCGGAGGAACAAATTTGTTTCTCATGTCTCACCAAAAATTCCTTCAAATGTTAAATGAGTATGTCTTGTTGCATGATATCTTACGTTATGAGTTTTTCCTCCCACTAGGAGATTTCTGCTTTCCAGCTGTCTAAGAGCAGGAAAGTATCTTTTGTTGATAAGCAGTCACTGTGTAAATAATAGCAATTTCTTTTTTCTTGTCCCTAGACTTCTAAAAATTCAGTAAGTGAACTATGCTAAAGCTTGTACAGGCAGAAAATTGATTAAAATAATGCTAGCATATAAATAAACATTACTCGTGTAATTGATATAATATAAGGAAGTAGTAGTTGATGTATAAGAATGTGCTACTCCCTAGAGTCTGGTTCATTCACAATCATCAAATTATCTGTCAGTTTTCGTACTGATAATGATTTATTGGTGTCAGCTGGAACCATGACTTTAATGTTCGCAACGATTTATAGTGGATATGATCTGTAACTAGTGTCCTTTCTATTCATTGTCGATTTGGCAGTGTCGATGGATACAGAGCAATGGTGGAGAGGTATCTAGATGTTGAGGTTACAGGTTTGGATCGTGATGGTCAGCCCATCGAAGTAGATGCTACGGGTTGGCAGGCCCGGATTTTACAGCATGAATGTGATCATCTAGATGGGACTCTGTATGTTGATAAGATGGTACCAAAAACGTTTCGAATTGTAGAAAATCTCGACTTGCCTCTTGCAGAGGGATGCCCCAAGCTTGGAGTCCGCTAGCTCATCCCTTAATTCTGAACTGTCTCAGTCAAAAGATGAAAGATGAAGGTTTAAATTCAAGTATGACGATCAGTTTGCTTCCGGATGCAGCTGACTTTTTGAAGATTTTTGTGTCTGATTTGAATCATTAGTTTAGGAAATGTCGGGAAATTCTTTTTTTTTCTTCATTTCACCTTATTTCCCTAGTGTTATCAAATTGTTGATTTATTGCTGAAACTTTCGAAGCAATTGTAACTGTTAGTATTGATTTATTAAAACCGGCACGGAACTTATTCATAATTCTTCTGTGCTTGCTTGAATGGTAGGCTTCCAAAGCTACTATTTAAAAAGAAACATGTTACTTCACAAATGGAATATATTGCATGTCATCAGAGCTACATATATTCCAGAATCCAGATTACACTGTGACTTGCAACCACTTTAGATACAACATGTATTAAGTTCATAAACTATATCCAACCATGATCATTTTATCAGGCAAAGTCAAATTTTCCTTTAAGCAATTTCTTTTGATGAGCCTTATACTATATTGAGCAATATAAATAAAGCAAGAAGAGCGACGTAGTGCTGAAATGGCAATTGATTCCAGAAAGAATTGGTGTGGCCTTGAACTGTGTTTAGGAAGACTGACCTCCCTTCAGAAGGATTGAAAAGCCAAGTTCGTTGGGACTTTCTGCCGAACCAAGACTTCAGAGCTTGCGAAGCAAGGAGGGGGCTCTACTTCACCCACACTCAACCCGTAAGCTTCCCAACAAAATGAGTTTGTGATTTCCCCAGAGTGCGATACAAGTTGAATGTCTTCCAAAAATAAGCCTTCGCATGGTGAGTCGTCACTGCAGGCAAATTTTATTGCTTCCTCTGTTGCTGAAGTTCCTTTAATGTGTATAAAGGATATGTTCGCCACTTTAACAGCTGAAGTCTGCATTTCATCAGGATATTAGGCGAAACAATTTTCAGTACAGGAATAAAATTTACATGCAGTGACGTTTATTCAATCAGTTCTTCTGAGAAACTGCCTTTTACTGATTGAAAGATCATTGTCAAGGAATTACTCTCTGAGACTATTGGTTTAAATGTAAAATCGAAACCAGAATAAGAAGTGTCGTTTGCTTCGAAATGAAGATTAAGTTATCCATGTATACTAAAGATCTTTTCACGAAAGAATGTGCAAATGAAATGTCATCCTCCTAAAATAGAAAGCATGCAGATTTTTTTTCCAAAAGTTAGGGGGTGGACAAAGTCCAAATATAATTTTTAACCTCCCACCTCCCTCAGGGATTGCACTCAGCTAGTTAACCAAAGAAAGCTGCTTGAAAACCACTTGGCCAAGCCCATGAGGAGAAGCATGCAGATCTATAATCCGGAGCATCAATGAAAATTTGCATAGGAATTCCGTACCTGGTTTGCACATGGCACCTGTGAGTCACAGTAATATTGGTCTATTATTATTGGATTCGATACATTTTTCATCAAAACATCCAAGAACTGAATGTTGATGGCAAATCCACTACCTCCCTGGTGAAGGAATAAGAAAGTTGAGAATTAGTTTAGGACAAATTCACTGTTTTAGCCTACACACGCACAAACATACACATAGAAGTGGGAGACAAGGAGAGAGATCTCAGGAAGACTACCTGCCATGTTTTTATTCGAAGCCCATTCTCAGTGTTGGAAATAAATGCTCCATAAACCATTATATCACGAATCTGTGAAGTTGAGTTTGATTTGCCCAAGCTTCCAATGCTAGTGGAATTGAATTGGAATCAGTCAAGGTATTCAATGCCACCCATCCTGATTAATGTGAAAGTTGCTCTTACCTTATACCATGGCCTGGTCCACAGGAAAAGTTTCTAACTCGGATGACTGAAGAATTCCCGACTATAGAGATGCAGTCATCTCCTGGATGCAGAATTTTAAAAATAAAACTTTGAAGGAATAATAATATGCAGCCTGGAGTAGAAAATATTCAACTCTGTGTAATAAAATATAAAATGTGTTTTTGGAAATCAATATATAAATGTTTACTGCTCTCACACTTTTATCGAACCCAATTTCTTCTTGTATACTTAGCTAAACTTTATCCAAAATAAAGCAAGCACATTACCAGCAGCAAACAAATTACAATTATAATATTTTATATTTTTCATTCTCAAAATAAACTGTCAGCCTATTGATAAAGCTCAAAAATGACATCTTGGTAATACTGAAACATGATTGCCCACGTGACGAAATTGACTGATTGATTCACAGACAGAAGGACAACCATAATTCTATTTCACAATCTTTTTGACTTATGATTATACAAATCATCATCCTCATTTCAAAAGAAGAGACCACTAACTGCTCGGCTATGATATTCTGAAACAAATAAGAAAAGATTTTTTCTGTGACTAATAAAGTTGTAGACCTAGTAGATTGCAGTAGTTTCTGATGATAACTAACCTGTTCCAACAATACTATTCTTGACTTCAACACCACGAGACGCGCTGATGTGGATCCCATCCGTATTAGGACTTTCGGCAGGTGCTATCACTTCGAGCTGGGATGCCGTAACTCGAAGACAACTAGTGAATGCAATGTGCATTTGTTGACTATTGACCACCCTGAGGTTCCGGACTATCAAATTCTTGCACTTATGAAAAGTAAGAGCCTGCAAGTGTGATAGTTATGACAAGTTAAGCCAATAAACATGAAGAAAAACTAACATTCCGAGGACCAAGACCGGAAGCGTCAAATGAGAAAAATATTGTCAAGAGAGGGGCAAGGCAGAGATCAGCAGAGCTAACCGTTGGAGCATGTCGACATGGCTGCAATAAAATGAATCAGAGCCAATATCAGAAAATTTCAGGCATAACTACCCAAAAATAAACAAATATTGAAGTACTGTTAGACAGCTATACATTTGTTTTGTTGGTCTTGCAGGATCTAGCCCACCATTCCTGTCCCATCCCATTGACTGTCCCCCCTCCTTGTACAGTAAGGTGATTCACCCGTTGAAAGTAGATCCATTTACGGCGATTCAAACCCTTCCAGACATCAGGATCTTTTGGAGCCACTATTGTACCAGATATCTATTAGAATATAACACCAATAGAGTAAATAGAAGAAAAAATTAGGTACTACTAACATTATGATGGAAAAATCAGTTGAGAATTAGAATAATTTAACCATTATTCTCGTACCTCCAGAGTAACTCTAGATTTACAAGGCCCAGAAATATCAATACGACCGATAAGATAAGTATATCCAGCTGGAATTACCATTCTTGTTCGTGCGGGTAAAGAACAAGCCATCTTCCAAGCACTTGCAAATGCCTGAGAAAACAAGAAACATACTATAACATGGGGAATGCTACATTAAATTTCCAACAGATTGAGTTCAGTTCTAAATCTTCATATCATTTTTCCTCATTATTAAGAAACCAAAAACAGGCAGGATGATGATTTTGCTAATAGAGTGCTTTAAATGTGACCCCATGTTTCTTCATATGAACTTGAACTCTTAACATTCAAAGCATGGAATTTTTCTCATTCTAAACATGCTTAAAAATTTTGTATATAAATTCAAATTGACCTCACAATCACGAAATTTCTAAACAAATTGTAGCTTTTTAATACTGGGGTACCCATTCCATTACCAATATGTAAATAATCACATGGTATTTTACACAATCACTGGTAAGTTCAAAAACTGAGACCTTCAAATAAACTAATTACAAAAACAACATTTGCTCAACTAAAAGCAAAATTAAATGCTATGATCAGTATATATACACCCCTATAACAAGCTTGAGATATATTATTACCTGAGTATCATCATTGAAGCCATCACCTTTGGCACCAAAATCAGAAACAAAAATGACCCTTTTGGATCTGGGTCGGGTTCTGTTAGACCCAGAATGTGGGAGTTCCAACAACGAGTCGAAGCCTTCTGTTGAAACATAGCTTGCTGACAGACAAACAACTACATGAATTAGAACTATAAAAAATGTTGAACATGAACAGAACTTAAGTTGCTTCATGTTTTTTCTTTTACTGAATCATGAAACTCTCTGTTAGATTGGAAATATTAAGGTTCGTTGCGAATTAAACGAGTGTTAAAAGAGCTTGCTGGAAGAATCTTACAGAAGTTTAATTTACTGAGTCAAGTCAAATGCTCGAAAGTAGACAGTTTTTGTGTTAAAAAATGAAAGCAAATTCTATTGAAATTTAAAGTAAAATTATTATTATTTTTTTAAATCATTTGTTTCATAATTAATCTTAGATCATAACTTTTTGTATAGTTTTTTTTTAATTTTTTAACAATCTAGTTCATAACTATTAAAAATTCTTAAATATAGAATAATGATGGCATAGTTTGGATAATTGAGTCTATAATAGACTCGGATATATGAGTCCAATGTAGGTGGGATATATTTTCAAATATTTAGATAAAAAAAAAAATCAGCATTTACAATAAATATGAATAACTCGAACTCCTATAAAATGAACTAATATAATCGTTATTATCGTTCTACTTCTTATTTTAAAGCAAGAAACAAATTAAGTTTAACCATTTTCATAAAGTAGCTTAAATTTTTTGACATTTTTATAAATTTTCTAACTTTTAATTTTGTTGTTGAATCCTTATTGATCGAGATCGTTTAACCTATAAAATGAAATAATATAATTGTCAATAATTTTTACCACTTATTTATATAACACACATATATAATATATTATAAAACTAATTTGAATTAGATAGTTTGTATATCGAATGAACTTTAAAACTACTTAGAAAAGTATAATTCCTCTTTATTATTATTATCGGCAATTAGTTTTATGATAATATCGATTCTCTTTTATTTTAATAATATCAAAACATAAAGCACTTTGCAGTTTGCATGTGGAGGGGAAAACGGTGTCGGTTTGTGTGATGGTGAAATAAGGACAATGCCTACGTCTTTTTCTTAAAATGGAGCTGGAAGGAAAGTGACATGTTTAAATGAGGGGGTGTGGTTTCTATTTGTTTGCTTCTTGTATTTCAATCTTTGATTAATTTCCTTCCTAAAAAAGAGGAATTCCCTTTTTAGGGTAAAACTTTTATTAGTTACAATTCTCTTACATTAGAATCTTGCATCCACTTATAAATTTCAGTTTTTTTTTCTTACAATTAAAACAAGCTATAAATATGATTTGCTTAGATTGTTATATTAGTTTTGAGTAACAATAAAGAATAAAGATTGATGTTTAGTGCGAGAAGTTTCTTATTTCATCATAACCTTAAAAGAAATAAAAAAACAAAACAAAACAAAACATTAAAGTCTTTTTAGTAATTCTTGCATTCTAATCATGTTTGTTGTATATATGAGATATGTTGTCCGAGTCAGGGGCAGACCCAAGTCCGGGCGAGACTGGGCTACCGGGGTTTGGCTCTAAAAACGTGTATGTCCTTAGAATTGGGCAAAATCGGTTTCGGTTTCGATTCCGAGTTGAACCGGAACCTATTCGAAAAAAATCGGATTCTAACATTTTAAAACCAGAACCACATAATTAAAAAGAGTATCCTATTTATCGATTCCTAAGTGGTTCCGGTCCGGTTCCGCGTTATCTTATTTTTCATTTTTTCAATATATTTTTGTTTCATTAAAAAAATATATAATAACTGATAATTGATTTTATTTCATTTATTGAATTTACGTTTAATTTGAAATCTGGGTGGGGTGAAAATTATTTAAGTAAGAGACTTAGACATTCCTTAATTTTTTAACAACAAAAATAATTTTATAATATGAAAACCAGTTCCAAAATTCGATTTTGGTTCCCATCACACTAGAACGACAACCAAACCAAAAAAATTGATTCCTAACATTTTGGAATCGGAAGAGACCCTAATGAAACCGGTTTCGATTCCAAAATCAAAAAAAAAAGATCTGATTTCTTACGTCCCGGATAGAATCCGAACCGATACTCACCCCTACATGTCCCTGCAAAATATATAAAAATAAAGAGGCGTTATCTTCTGCCCCCCTGACAGTTGGAAAGAAATTTGTCTCCCCTGCATACCCGATTTTACCCCTCATATTTCTCAAAAATTCAATTTCTCAAATAAACAAAATATATTTCACTTTTTATATATTGATATATATAAAATATAAAAATAACATAGGTACTTATTTTATTTTATTAATTAATTTTTTTTTTAATTTTTTTTTTTAAATTTATATTTTTTTTACTTTATATATATTTTTTTATTTGTTTAATAAATATTACAAATTTCATATTTATTATTATTTATTTGGTGTTCATTTATTCATTTAATTTTTGTGATTCTTTTTTAATTTATTTAACACTACTTATGTATTATAAAAATGTTCTCATGTATATTAGAAAAATATATATTTAAAAAATAGTACAAATAACAACATAAAAACTTACACTTAAAAATATAAAAACATAAATTCTAATATATGTTGCCTCCAAAGTCTCATCCTGGCGCACTTGGTGATATACCCAATACTTCGTACCATAATTGATTACGAATCCTATAACGAGTGGCCCATTCTTTAGCTTCGTACGATGAATGTTCCCACCACCACATTGGGATGGGTGGTACAGGGTAATGAGGGTGTAAAAAAAACTTGCACAAAGTGTCTGCCAACATGAGCAATAGCTATTTCTTGATGCTCTTGCTCTGGAACTGTAGGGGACCTTAATGGCAAGTGAGTAAAACAACTCCAAACATTCTATGTAAATGTATGCAGTACAAGATTGTACCTCGAAGCGATGACAATTCCTAAACTCATTGAGTCCATCCAATGTACCTATGGTGCCGGCGACTGGAAGAAATGCAGTAAGTGTAATAGATTTTCTGCCCATCCGTTTGATGGATAAAGTCGATCATATAAATTCTTATTTTGTTGAGTCTCTTCAATGAGGTTGCATCGTACTTGACCTCAACCTTCTTTGTCATACCCGATTAGTGCAGCTATTGCTCTGAATCCACAATGACCATCAGCTTGAACATCAATAGTGTGAGAAATATAACGTTGATATGCCACAGGTAATTTCTGAATATAGGTATCACAGATCGGTGGAAGTTGAGACTGGTCATGAGTTGATCGCCTCCCACGGCCCCCTCTCCCTAGAGTCGGTACAGTTGGTTGAGTGACCCTAGATCCTGAAGTGGAAGCATATCCAAAAGAAGGTATGCGACGTTTGCTTTGCTCATCTCTGCCTGTAGGTCGACCTCTATGTTCAGTGTTGTACGAAGGGACTCGAACTGTGCTTTGAGATGGATTCGCCTGTTAGTGTCCTAGACATGCCAATGATCTCTAAACATGATATGTGTGTGAATAAATCAAAGAAAGTTACGGAAATACTCACTTTGATCGGATGAAGTTTTAGACTTTTTCTTTGTTGTAGAAGCTTCAAGCCCTCCTTTTGAGTTCCAAACTCTTGGGTGAGTTTCCCTATCACCTTTAATTGACTCACAAAATGCTAGCTTTGATGATTTTTGAAGCAAAAATCAATGGAGAGAAGAGACAAGCTCACGCCCAAAATGGAAGAAAGATAGAAGATGGTGAATAGTGTATTTTATTTTCTAAAAACTTAATACAAAAGTTGACTTCAAAAGTTTTGTGTGTGTTGGCAAAAGATGCCTTTAAAAATAGCCAACTACTTCCATCACAAGATTGACAAGTGATGTGAGTTGTGGGTCCCACCCAATTTTGAATTCCAAATTCAAGTTGACTTACACAACACACTTTGGGCCCGATTCGTTTAATCCGACTAAACGAATTTTCCGTCGCTAAATAATTAAATCCAATTTAATTAAATAATAATGACTCGCAAAATTATTACGAAAGTCGCTTATGAATTAATTCCAAATTAATTTGTTCGCTTGAATTAAAATTCAATTTTAATTCCGTATTGAAATCCAATTTCAATTAATATATTTGATATATTTTTTAGCCGAAATAAATAAATTAAATAGAAAAATCCAATTTAACTATTAAATTTATTTTTCCAATTAATTCCAAAGTAATCGCGTTCTCTCTTCTCGACGAATTAATCTCAGATTAATTTTCTCTCTCATAATTAATCCCAGATTAATTTTGTTCGAGTCAAATATTATTGGTGAATCTTTGGGAAGCGACCCAAGAGATCCCTGGATATGTTGGCAGTAAATATGGTTGTCGGACCATCTGAACACGTGCGTACCCCGTACCATGTTCTTACTGATTTACAAGACATAGTTGGCTTCTAGCAAAGCACTATTCCTACCCAATTCTCAAGAAATATATTCAATATGGAATATATATAATCTGTATCAGGCGTAGTATACAATGTATTGCGTAATACGATCCAATATCGGATGTCACATGCTAGACATGGGGCTGGAATTGTGTATGCCCCGTACGAAACATATATCGGATCACTAGCAACTAGTCTCTGTAATCGGATAATCATGACCTAGTCATATTATCCTGATAGCTATAACATTTAAGAGTACTAGTTATGTATCTCTGCGTGATCATCATCTCCATATGACTGAAGTGATACTTCCATCTTGACATCACACCCAATACACTACGATTCTCAGTATAACCAGAAGAGGCGTACACAGAACCTGTTAAAGCTCCGGATGACCAAAACCAAAGTATACTGATTGTCGCAAGTATTAGCGATGTAAGTCTCAGGTTAAGACCACATACACCTACCCTGATTCGGATTCCCATAGACACATAGTCATAATACCAATGGGACTCCGAGGGGTCTATCCAGAGCGAAGCTGTTCCCGGTCCAACGGCTAACAGAACCTCCTATCACACTTGCATAAGTATCCAATACTTAAATATATGAGAACTATGTCGTTAAGCTTCCATAACGCGCACAAGTGTAATACTAGCCTATTCCGCATTATCGATGTCCAGTCTCGATAATACTACGACTATGAATATTTAATGATTAAACCTTTCGTGGATTAATATTGTCTCATATCTTATTAATCCGGTATTAATCATATGGACTTTTATCATTTATATATCCAAGTAATCCAATTACAAAATGATAAAAGAGAAATTTCTTTTGTCACATAGTTAATTTGTACAAAGAACACCATATCTTTTACAAATAGTGATGTTATGGGTCATAATTGTCCAACACCGCCATATCGAGAAACTTGTCTATCATATGCTCTTGCATACATGGATCCATCTCATCTAATAATTCAACAATGTTTGATATCTTGTTAAGCTGTGTTGCATCATAATTGAACTCGTGTATGTGCATTGATAAACTTCTCCAATGTGCGGCAACACTTTGTATCGAAATTGGGATGGAAAGATGAAGACAATATGCAATATCGTGCATACATGGCAATCCATATATTATTTTGAACGAGCAGTTGCACATGCCGGCTAGTTGGTGAGATGTTTCCGCAACACATTTCAGCTGATCATAAATGTACTCCATCGCCTCTAACGAAATCTGACACATTTTTTTATTAAAAATCTCCTCACGCAAATGTGTATGTCGTGGAATGTTCAAAGATTTCTCGAATGACTTTTGAATTTCCCCAAACTGATTTCTCAACATCTTGTGTATTTTTTCAAAAGATAATTGTAGGGATGGCATGGTATTTCCCAAATATAATTTCAGTCTCGAATGTGCAGACTCTGCCCTGTAATTTAAAAAATATTGTATTTTTTAATTAGTAAAATTTACAATAATGACCAATAATTTAAATAGTAAAGAAATAAAATAATTGTACTTTTGACTTGAATTGCTTCCCAGGTGCATACATATATCAATCCATGCTGAAACAAATCGGTCTCTGTAAGGGTATAACCATGTCTCCCAAATATAATTTAGAGCACCATTGAATTGTCTAAACTCCTCGCGCATCACTTCTCATTTCTGTTGGTAAGACCACTGTGTTGATGAAATAATAAGGGAGTGTCATGATGAATAAAAGTGTTTCCATTGCATACCAAGCATAGGACTGTATTTCTTCATTACGCACTGATTTTTGTGCCAAATGCAAATAATGTGACGAGCCATGGGAAAACATGTTTCAATGGCTTTAATAAGCCCCAAATTCTGATCTGAAACAAAAACTGATGGCAATGATGCTCATTTTTCAACCATCCATTTCTTCAAGATTGATAATGCCAATGTTAGTTGCCCAGCCGTTTCATTACTAAGATATGCGAACATAAGCGAGTAAGTTCACATTGTGGATGTGATACCAACAACCTCCAATAGTGGTATTGGATACTCGTTGGTCTTGTATGTGGCATCAATGATCAACACAGAAGGAGATTTAACAGATAGCTCTAGGCTTTTAGGATGAACCCAAAGAATATCTGTAATTTCATTGGTGTCTAGATTTGTAAGGTAATCATGAAGATAATTTTTCTTAATCAATTGATCCAAAACATATTGAATAGAAGTTAGACCACCTCATTTCGCTTCTTTGTTTCTGGAAATAGCATTGTAAATGCTTCTGATTCCCGTACTATTTGACGGGTCTCTTTCTTTTAAAACACTAAGAATTTCACGAGGTGCGGTGTTGTTGGCCATATCAAGCACAAATTATTTCTCTAACGGTTTTAGCCTAGACGGATATTCATGACCATTGATGGTTATGGAAACCACATGTAACATTTAATCCCCACATAACACTGTCTAGAGGTTTTGGTATACCTCGCAGCTCAAATGGGCATTCACATTTTTTGTCCCACTATTTTTTATTATGGATCGACCTTCAACAAGATACCGCAGTGGTTTGTACTTTCTTTCTCTTTCACACATAATATGACACTTTGGAAGCTTGCCGCCTTTCAAATTAGCAGAATTTTTAATCATTATCACAATATTATTTTCTAGACCAACTCTTTTCACCCAATTTATCATATCTTCTCTACTTTCAAATATCTATATATAAAAAAATAACGAAGATGTATAAATAACAAATATACATAATTTCTATACTTTAAAAATAAATAACGAATATACATAATACAACGATAAAAATAACCTGGTCTGTAATAAATTCAGTTGTATAATCGCGACTATTAATGGAGATGCTTTCCCCACTTCGAACTTCATTCTCGCCTGACCAACTATCTGAAAATGAGCCCAAGTTACAATTATCCATAATGTTTTCCGAAGATGATAACTCTATTCTAAGAAGATAGAATGATATGTTGAAGGGGAAAGAGAGAATGAGATGAGAGAGGCTTAAATGATCTTACCTTCAAACTTACAAACTACATCTTTATATAAGAAATAAACACAAATAAAACAAATAACTTTTAATAAAGTAAAAGTAGATATGGATACTGATTTACGAAATTAAATAAGACAAATTTTAATAAAGAAAATATAAAATCAGAATCAGAATCAGAATTAACACAACTTTTAATAAAATATTTTTTTTTTAAAAAAGTAAAAGTATATATAGATACTGATTTACGAAATTAAATAAAACAAACAACTTTTAATAAAGAATATATAAAATCAGAATCAGAATCAACACTACTTTTAATAAAGTAATTTTCTTTTAAAAAAAAGTTTTTTTAATAAATATATTACATTTATTAAACAAATAGACTATCAAAAAAATTATTTTATAAATTAATTTTATTTGGTTAAATTATATTTTTTAATACATAAGTAGTATTAATTAAATTAAAAATGAATCAAAAAAATAAATGAATAGATACGAAATCTGTAATATTTATTAACAAAAATCAAAAAATCAAAAAATCAAAAAATTATAAAATAAAAAAATAATTAATAAAATGAAAAATGGAGTTATAATTAGTATATAATTATTTTTAAATTAATATATATAAATATATAAATTTAATAATGTGTATAATAATTGAATGAGTCATTTTATTTTACATATTGATAAGGGTATTGTGGTAAATAAAGGGGGCGGCAGGGTGTCAGGCTGAGGATGATCAATTTTCAAGAATAAATGATTGGTGAAATGCATTCACATATTTACGTTTAATGGACCAAGTTTGAATGAATCTTTATCCATCTAATTGGGCTATAATAGAGTTGGCCCATTACGAATTTGTTAGAGGTCGTTTAAATTTTCTTATTGATGTAAACAGCCCAATTCTAGCCTGTACTTGTATATATATTTTACAAAATTCATTCATTAAATTACCTAAAAATTTTCTTTAATCATTTCTCTTCTTTTTCTTTTTGGATTTTCATCATTTTGTCCATTTTCACAAATCCATATTTGCATATTTTAATCGACTCATAATTTACTCTCAAATCTAATTTTTTATTTTATTTTTTAATATTATATTTTTAATATACTAATCTCATTTATTTTTGTATAAGCTCACAATATTTCTCTATATTTTTTCCTACTTATGAAATTTATGTTGACATTAATTAGATAAATATTAAGATTTTAATTTAGCCCGATTTACATTTATAGCTTGGGTCCGCCCATGTTCCGAGTCTCTCTTTTTATACATTATTTTTTACAAAAATTCTTAACCATTAGATTAATCTCGGTTAGTGATCAAAATTAATAGTAAATTATGTTTTTTATGATTAGGGGAGGCTCAAACTATTTTGAGGCCTTAGGAGAAAAAATTTAGTGAGACATTGTTAAATTATAGATATTTTTAGAAAACGAAAATTTTCATATTATTTATTTGAAAAATAAGAAAGATCAAGGTAAACGTTTACTAAAATATAATAATTTAATAATTTTATACCATAACTAGCACAAGACCTGCACTTTGTACGGGTTAAGTATGTCTTTAACTATAATTTCATATCATAAAAAGAAACATAATATTATTTTAGGTATTGATCTTATAAATATTCCGGATCTCATCAATTTTATAATATAAATGAGACATTTTGATATATATATATATATATCTCATATTGATTTGTCTTGCAATTATCAAAAAATATTTTTTTAATCACATTATAGTTTCTATATCCTCATTATCTCTCATTTGAAATTATGTCCATAAATATAAATAACTTTTAAAATGTTTAATTTTCTTTCGGATGAATTACAATGAAATTTAATATAATTTATTCAATTAAAACTTAAATTTTCTTATCTAACTTCGAATCATGATCAATCCGTATTCATTTTACAATAAATAATAATCAGAGTCATGTTGAAGCATAACAAATAATATAGAAGTAATTTAAAATTCAGATTAACTTTGTAAGAATTAATATTCAGAGTCTGCATCCTGAAGCATAACAAATAATAAAAAATCATGAAAAAATTTATAAAAATAATTTAAAATTCAAATTAACTTTGTAAGAATTAATAGTCAGAGTCTGCATCCTGAAGCATAACAAATAATAAAAAATCATGAAAAAACTTATAAAAATAATTTAAAATTCAAATTAACTTTGTAAGAACTAATAGTTAAAGTCTGCATCCTAAAATATAACAAATAATAAAAAGATCATGAAAAAACTTATAAAAATATTCTAAAGTAAATAATAAAAAGATCATGAAAAAATTTATAGAAGTAATTTAAAATTCAGATTAACTTTGTAAGAACTAATAGTCAGAGTCTGCATCCTGAAGCATAACAAATAATAAAAAGATCATGAAAAAACTTATAAAAATATTTTAAAGTAAATAATAAACAACAATCAACAATAGACCCGAAACAAAAAAAATGGTTAGGTTTTGTGAACGAATGTTATTTAGTTTTCTTATTTTAATAAGAAATTATATTTTTATATTATAATAGGTCTTTTATTTTAATTTTATAATTTTAAATAAAAAAATTAATTATTGATTTATTTTAATTTTATAATTTAATAATAAATATGAGTTTTTTTTAATATTGTAATAGATTTCTTATTTTAATAATTTATTATTTTAATTTTATAATTTAATAATTTAATAATAAAAATTTATAGATTAGGTGTCACATATATTTTTTGAATTTTAATGAGATATTATAATATGTTTTCTTATTATAATAGATTTCTTATTTTAATAGTTTATCATTTTAATTTTATAGTATAAAAATACTAAATTAAAATATTAATTAATTAAATTAATAGGTTTCTTATTTTAGGAGGATATTATTTTTTATATTGTAATGAGTTTCTTATTTTAATTTTATAATTTAATAATAAAAAATTATTTTTATAGATATTTTAATTTTATAATTTAATAATAAATATGAGATTATGTTTTTATATTATAATAGGTTTCTTATTCTAATAATTTATAATTTTAATTTTATAAATTAATAAAAAATTATATATATAGATTATATGTCACATATATTTTTTATTTTAATTAGAGATTATAATATGTTTTCTTATTGTAATAGATTTCTTATTTTAATAGTTTATCATTTTAATTTTTAAAAATAATAAATTACAATATTAATTAATTAAAGTAATATGTTTTCTTATTTTATTAGGATGTTATATTTTTATATTGTAATAAGTTTCTTATTTTAATAATTTATTATTTTAATTTTATAATTTAATAATAAAAAAATATCTTAGGGATATTTTAATTTTGTAATTTAATTCAAAATAATAATTGTAGATATTAGACCACAAACTCGGTGATAAAGTTTTAAAATATTTAACTTATATACACACTTATATATTTATATTATATATTCGGATTATCTGTGATATTATTCAAAAAGTTATCACATTGTAGTATTATATATTTTCTTGTTATAATAAGGTTCTTATTTATAGATTTATTAATTTAATTTTACAATTTAGTAGCATTTATTATTTTAATATGATAGTATAATATGTTCTCTTATTATAATAGAGTTCTTATAAAATTATAATATACATTTTTATTGTAATACTTTTTTTTATTTAAGAGAATTATTAATTTAATTTTATAATTTAATAGGATAATATAATAAGTTTTCTTATTATAATAAGATTCTTATTTTTAGATTTATTAATTTAATTTTATAATTTAGTAGTATTTCTTATTTTAATAGGATATTATAATATGTTCTCTTATTATAATAGAGTTCTTATAAAATTATAATATATATTTTTATTGTAATTAGGAAAATTTTGTTATTTTTTTACATAAAAATAATATGAGGCATTGTGTTTGGGATGAGGCTCTAGGCGACCATCTAAGTTGGTTAAGGGTAGAACCAGTTTGGTTTAAGATCTAATAAAATAGGTTATATGCTTATTAATTATCTCCTCCCTCTCACTCATGACTTATTTACTATTTGTTTCACTGCACATATGTACTTTGTACTTTGTAGGGGTGGGTAATGTTCGGTGGTTCCGTATGATTATAAAAAAAATTATAATTAGAATTATTCGATTTTTAAAAACATAAATGTATTTTTATTTTAAAAATTGTAATTATTTTTAATTTTTGGTTCGGTATAATTCAATTTTTTAAATTTTTTAATAATAATAATAAATTAAAAAAATTATAACATTTACTGAATCTAACATTTACTTAAAAAAAATTATGTTGTAATTCTTCTAATTATCACAACTATACCAATAAAAATATTTCAAAAGATATAATCATCATTTAAATTATTTAAAAGGCCACAAAAAAAAAATTATAAAAAAAAAATTATAAATATTTGATGAAATTAATCATCACTAAACACTAAATATATTAAATAATATAATAAATATAATTATAAAATAACAATATAATATGATTAGATCTTAAAAAAATTCTAAAAAATAAATTATTCAATTAATTCGGTTTGATTTGATTTTTTAATCAAAAAATTATTCAAATTCGGTTCAGTTTTTTAATTAAAATATCCAACAATTATTTTTGAAAAAAATTAAAAAAAATTTGTCACTGCATGATTCAAAACTATTTTTCAATTTCAATTACTTTTTTATCCACTACTAATACATTGAACTAAACACACTTGTCATAAAAAGAATGCAGCTTGTTAGTTCCAATTTTATTGGCATGTGTCCGTGACAAAATAAGTTCAATTGAGTTGTAATTAGTCATGAAGATCTTTGTGCAATTGGACTGGTTTTTGGCTGATGTGCATCAGACATGCGTTCGTGGTGCATTTGTTGAAGTGTTCGAACGTTGGTGTTAGTGCTGCGTTCGTTCTTTGGTTCGAATGTGTGGCGTTAGTGGCACGTTCTCCATTTGGTTCGAACATGATCATTCCAGAGAGCAAACGTTCGAGGCACGTTCTTGTTGGGTTCGAACAGGGATATTCCAGAGAGCATCCATTCGAGTGCCGTTCGAACGAGTCTTTCCAGTAGGCACATGTTCGTGTTGCGTTCAAGTAAACGTTCGAACGCGACTGCGATCTGAACGTATTTTATGCCTTTTCACCTTGAAAAATCCTAGCTTTTCACCATACCTATAAATATAACATGTAGCCGCCATCCTCTTTAGTTGAAACATTTTTTCCTTGAGCCAAAATTTCTCAAAGCTTTCAACCTTATTTGATTCCACCATCGAAGACTTCTTCATCTCATTGTCTTCTTCATTAATGGTGTGAATCCCTCTTTGATAAACCTTCAACGCAACTTAACCCAAAATTCCTAACCCTTTAGAGTTCTTTAGGAGGAAGTTTGGTAGTCGAAGTTCCGGCGTCAGAGGTGATACAATCTACTCAGAGACTTCAGAGGTTCTGAAGAAAACCGTGGGTCACGGGCTTGAGGAGTTGCCTTGAGTTCTTACAGTAGTGAGGTACTTGAGTAGATGGAGTTGCCACCATAGGTCTTGACCATCGCTGTAAGTTTTTCTCGATATATTGGATTGGGCTGGTAGCCGATATACCCGGAGTGGTTTTTTACTCGCACGAATTTTCCACTTCGTCACCAAAATTATTGTGTTGATTTTGTGTGATTGTTTTACTTTCCGCAATTTATATTTTGCATTGAATTGATATTGTGGATTTTGTTATTGTTGGTTGACATTGTTATTGCCTGTTAGTATTCCTTAGTTACAGTAATCGGGATTTGTCCTGTTTATTGTTTGTAATTCTGCATAGGGTCAGAACCTTAGTCTAATCGCGAATTTTCAATTGGTATCAGAGCCTGAACTCGATCCTTGACCCATTAGCTATGGAGCATAGTCAACCCTTAATTTGACCGCCATTTTTTAATGGCACAAAATATTTACATTGGAATGTTCGCATGAGAGCATTCCTTAAGTCCTTAGATGAGATGGTCTGGATGACTGTTGAACACGGGTGGAAACCTTCCGTTGTTATTATTGATGGGTTATATTCCCATAAAGACAAATTGACCTGGACCAATGACGAATTTGATGCTAGCAATAGGAACAACAAGGCAATTAATGCCATACATGGTGCTGTGTGTTCTGCTGAGTTTAGGAGAATCTCAATGTGTGAGATAGCCAATGATGCTTGGGACATCCTACAGACTGTGCATGAGGGCACATTGTCTGTTAAAAATAATAGACTTCAGGATTTAGCCACTAGGTTTGAGGTCGCCAATATGAAAGATGATGAGACCTTTGATGAATTTTATGCTGAGATTAACGATATCGTTAACTCAAGCTCTAACCTAGGTGAGAATATTCCTACCAGTAGGATAGTTAGGAAAATCCTTAGATCTCTGCCTGATAAGTTCCTACCCAAAATCACCGTCATCGAGGAAAGCAATGACCTCGATCAGCTTAAATTAGATGACCTTGTAGGAAAACTGCAGGTTTACGAGAAGAAACTTCATGGGCATCTAAAGCCCAAAAATATAGCGATGAAGATCGCGAAGGAAGTTGGTCATGGTTCGTCTAGTGATGAGGATACTTTCACGGATAATGATTTGGCCTTGTTTGCAAAGAAGTTTAGGAAATTTCTTAAGCTGAAAAAGAGTGGCCATAGTTATGACAGAGATAGGGAAGATAGGCCTAGAGAGAGTAGGCATAGCAGAAGTGAGTCTAGAGAGGACATGGATAGTAGATCCCGTAGTGTCCAGTGCCATGAATGTGAAGGGTATGGGAATATTAGATCTGAGTGTCCCATATACCTTAGGGCTAAAGGCAAGAAAGCCATGGCAACCTCCCTTAGTGATTCAGAAGGTGATGAGTCTCTTAAGAACAATAGCAATTATATAGCCTTTACTACTAGTGTGGCTGATGAGAGAGAGATTCTTGTTAATGATGTTGATTCAGAAGTCTCTCTCAATGAGTCTGTTGATGATGAAAGTCTTCAGGTAGCTTATATTGAAATGTTTAATGAGAGTTTAGCTATTAAGAAGACTAATATAGAGGTCAATAAGAGGCTAAAACTAGTTGAGCTAGAAAAGAATGAAGCTCAAGCCAAATTTGAGCAAAGTCTCTTGATGGTAGATGACCCGGGGGAGAGGAATATAGGTCTAATTGATAGGGTTCAAATATTAGAAACTGAACTTGAAGATACTAGAACCCAGTTGTCTGTATTTTCTAGTGGTAATAAAAAGGTGGACCGTATGCTAGGTATTAGTTTTGCGCCAAATTGTGATAAGGCGTCAACATCTAGAGTAGTGCATAAACCTCCTAAAGATGACTTAGGTAAGAAGCCTGCTGAGTGTAGTCATGTGATACCTCCATTTGTTCCTCGTCTCGTTCCCCAACCTCGATCTAGAGGTGTTGTGGGTAAACATCGCTCTCATCCGAGGTTTATGTCTGTGTGCCATCATTGTGGCAAAGCATGACACATTAGGCCTAAGTGCTTTATGTTGCACAAACAAAAGAAGAGGCCTAAGAGTGTGTCCCCTAGATTTGATTCTTTAAATCTAGTTTCTCAACTGCACTAACAAAACAGACACGATTTCTTAGTGAGAAACTTGATGTGTTGACTAGGGACTCTCAATTGGAAGAGATTCCTAAGAAAGTTTGGGTGAGGAAGCAAAATGACTTCCCTACTACTTCTGAATGCCTTGACATGCATGATGAGAGTGCACTTCGGTGTAACTCTTCTTAGAAGTTGCATTTGTATCTCCCATTGCATGTGTGTGTGCGTGTGTTTTATGTTTTTTCACGTTTATTTTCTTTTCACTGCATATGGGTGTGTGTTTTATTTTTGTTATATGTCACTTGGTATATAGGATGGAAACCCGGACATAAATTTTATAGCCGATTCCGAATGGACGGTAGTATGATCTGTACTCGGGATACAACTCCAAGTACCATTGGATTTTGACAAGATGTTTTGTGTCTTTATTTTTTTGTGTTAAAACTGAAAAATAAAAATAAAAAATTGAAATTGAAAAAGACCAAAAATATTTTGTATGGATTGTTAGAGTATGAATAGCATGTGCATGTGATCCTGGTATGTAGGATATATGATTATGCATGTATGATATGCTATTATTTTTGTTGATGCTCTATATGCAAATGTGTGTGTGATAAAAACTCTTGGTATATCTTGTGCTTGCAATTCACATACACGATTTTATTTTATCAAGGCTTGGTCGCATGTATGAGTTTTGGAATGACAATCTAATCTCTTCCATGCTTTGTTTGCTAAATAGTGTGACCTTTGACTAGTTGACCTTGTGCTATCCCCTTTTGCAAAAGTAAAAAGAAATATATTTTTAAGAAAAAAATGAGACTCAAGTGCAAAAGAGCCAATGTGGCCAAATTCAAAAGATAAGGGAAAAAACTCTTCACTCGAAAGAGTTGTTAAATATGAGCTCATGATATTTATGGGGTAAACATATAGCATGCAACCAATGTTGCTTATTTTCAGGTCCTAGTGGTGCTGGGTTTGAACACCTATTTTGTGGACTTTGTTTGTTTAGAGATGGATTTCTTTGGTTGTGTCCATCTCATAAAATAAGGTCTTAAGCCTTAATTCGTTGTGCACTTATTTTTACACGCAAGTGTTTGTTATGATTTGGTGTTTATGTCATATGCATAAATGTTGTATTTAGCCAAATTTAAAATGATGCATATCGTTTCATGTCATAAACAGCTGAATACTGACTGGGTATCATTGTATCTGCTTGAAATGTTGTTTCAGTCAGTTTTGACATGATTTTTTGTTTATCTCATTGTGTGCTTGTATATGCTTCATATCACTGCATATCATTTATTTTGCATATCATTGAGTGTTTTCTTCCCATTTAATTATTTATTTACTAACTGAGTTAGTCTGTTAGTGATGGGGAGTTAGCCTGTTTGTTTATGCTCTTGCATGTGTTTGTCTCATGTTGTTTTTCCTGTTTCCTTCTTCCTTTGTCATTTCGTGACAAAAAGGGGGATAGTAGTTTAAGGGGGAGTAGTAGCATAGGATATCATTTGATATCTTCGTTTTACGGGGAGTTTAGATTAAGGGGGAGAAGGATATCAACCTGTACATGCATGAGTTTTATACATGTTTTATGTTATACTTGATAATCCCAATGTTTTTCACGGTATTATTGTTGTTTGTGGATGTTTCAGGTAAGCAAGTTTGTTGCTGAGGTGGCATTAATTTCAAGACTACTCGGTTAGGTGTTAGATCGAGTTTTAATGTAATAAGTCACTGTTTTGATGGTTGACAGTTGACTATTTTATTTTTGGGTCTATTACCGTAGTCTTTGTATTATGTTGTTTTTGTCACATAATGCCAAAGTGGGAGATTGTTAGTTCCAATTTTATTGGCATGTGTCCATGACAAAACAAGTTCAATTGAGTTGTATTTAGTCGTGAAGATCTTTGTGCAATTGGACTGGTTTTTGGCTGCTGTGCATCAGACATGCGTTCGTGGTGCGTTCGTTGAAGTGTTCGAACGTTGGCGTTAGTGCTGCGTTCGTTCTTTGGTTCGAACGTGTGGCGTTAGTGGCACGTTCTCCATTTGGTTCGAACGGGATCATTCAAGAGAGCAAACGTTCGAGGCACGTTCTTGTTGGGTTCGAACGGGGATATTCCAGAGAGCATCCGTTCGAGGTGCGTTCGAGTGCCGTTCGAACGAGTCTTTCCAGTAGGCACGTGTTCGTGTTGCGTTCGAGTAAATGTTCGAACGCGACTGCGATCTGAACGCGTTTTGTGCCTTTTCACCCTACCTATAAATAAAATGTAGCCGCCATCCCATTTAGTTGAAACACTTTTTCCTTGAGCCAAAATCTCTCAAAGCTTTCAACCTTATTTGATTCCACCATTGAAGACTTCTTCATCTCCTTGTCTTCTTCATTAATGGTGTGAATCCCTATTTGATAAACCTTCAACACAACTTAACCCAAAATTCCTAACCCTTTAGAGTTCTTTAGGAGGAAATTTGGTAG
>SKCR01047404.1:25000-41273 GCA_019454045.1 Zanthoxylum bungeanum
TGGGAGACCTTTCATTTGAAGTAACCACTAAATTAATTAATAGAGTTAATTTGAGTGTTATGGAACTTCAAAAGGCTTGGAAAAAATGAAGAGGCTTGCAAAAATTGGCTGGGCCGAGCCCGCACAATTTGGTCCGGCATTCGTGTACGCAGGATGCGCGGGCGAACACGAGCCAAGCTTGTTCGGATTTTGATTTGCACCCCCCCCCCCGCGCACGTAGAGAGAGCCTCTATCCTTACAACTCTTACCCATCTACATATGAGCAATCATATATAAGCATAATATTCCCTCTATAGCTTTCCCATATGGGACAAGCTTACTTTTCTTTATTTTCCAACACCAATGGGTGAACTTTGAGCAACAATTTCTCATTCACCCAAGCACCATTTTAAGCATATGAATATATCATTTCGAACTACTCACGGAGGAGTATCCGAATCATTCAATAACAACCACTAACACGAAGTGGACCATGCTTGAAATTGTGCCTCAAAATGCTTATTCATAAGCATTTTCCAACAATCCCCCACATGAATGAAATTGGTGAAAAACGTCGAATAAAATTATTTTATAAAACATTTTATTTTGACCTAGAAGAGTTCAACGGTTCAACACCTGCATAGGATAGGTAGGCCTCAGCCTTTGAACCTTCCCTTGTGAAAATATATCTCATTTACTGGCTGACAGTGGACGCGATGTCATTGAACTGTACTGCCGTTCATGTAAATGGAGAACATATATCACACAGATGTTTTACCTAACACATCTGAGTTCTCATTGTTATGCTCATTTTGGCCATGAACATCAACCTGGTTCTGCAAGAATTTCTAAGAATTGTGCCCCGTACAATTCCCTTTGAAGCGGCCCCACTTCTCTCTCACATAGGTGATTTCTTATTTAAGAGCATCCCGTAATACTCTGCTCGGATTCCCGACGCATAAGATTCATTAAAAGCCTTTGCTTAACCTCAATCCATACGAGCATCACTATTTCATTTCACCATAGGAATGGACTAGAGGGTAAACCCCCCCACAGTGAAACAATTATGTCTTTTACGAGTAGGTTGTCCCATTGAACCTAGATCTTGGGATCTCCAGTCAACAAGGTTGGGTTTTCCTTCGTAATAAACATTTATCTAATGGGCTTTAGTCCCATTCCCCTCGATGATTTCACAACCAACTCTCTATTTAACCCTTTGGTTAGCGGATCCGCAATGTTATCCTTTGACTTTACATAGTCAATCGAAATAACTCCAGTAGAGAGTAATTGTCTAACGGTATTGTGTCTACGACGAATATGTCTAGACTTACCATTATACATATTGTTATGTGCCCTTCCAATTGCAGATTGACTATCGCAATGAATGCAAATTGCTGGCACTGGCTTTGGCCAACTTGGAATATCCTATAGAAAATTTCGAAGCCATTCTGCTTCTTCAGCACACTTGTCTAATGCAATGAATTCTAATTCCATTGTAGATCTGGCTATCACGGTCTGTTTGGAGGATTTCCATGATATAGCTGCACCTGCTAGTGTAAACACATAGCCACTGGTAGACTTTGAGTCTTTCATGTCAGATATCCAATTAGCATCACTGTATCCTTCGACTACAGCTGGATATCTATGATAGTGCAACCCATAATTACGAGTAAAACGTAAGTACCTAAGTACTCTCACTATTACTTTCCAGTGATCAACCTTGGATTACTCGTATATCTGCTGAGCTTGTTTACTGTACAGGCTATATCAGGTCTTGTACAACTCGATAGATACATCAAACTCCCGATCACTCTAGAGTATTCTACTTGAGATATACCATCTCCCCTATTCTTCGATAGGTGTAGACTCACATCTAAAGGAGTTCTAGCCACAGCAGAATCATCATTGTTGAATTTACCAAGAATCTTGTCCACATAGTGTGACTGATCAAGAATAAGTCCATCAGGACTTCTCGAGACCTTTATTCCCAGAATGACATCTGCTAGACCCATGTCTTTCATGTCAAACTTGGATTTCAGCATATTCTTGGTAGATTTCACCATTTTAACATT
This sequence comes from Zanthoxylum bungeanum, assembly GCA_019454045.1. NCBI lineage: Eukaryota > Viridiplantae > Streptophyta > Magnoliopsida > Sapindales > Rutaceae > Zanthoxylum > Zanthoxylum bungeanum. The sequence goes on from SKCR01047404.1 coordinate 27,052, forward strand.
ACTCCCGACAATCAATATGTCATCAACGTAGAGACATAAAATGACATAGCCAACTTCTGTCTCTCTGACATAAATGCATTTATCACACTCATTGATTTTGAAACCATTTGCTAACTGTAGGCACTGCATTTTTACACATAAGTCCCTATGATGAGTCTCATTTTGGAGACACTACCTTTTAAGTCACGGAAGTCACGGGAAACGGACATCGGAAGGGGAAATTCAGAATAAACAAGGTTCACTATTTTCGTTAGTGCTGCGTTCGTGTTTACGTTCGAACGTCAAACGGATTGCGGGCGTTCGTGCCGCGTTCGAGGAAGCGTTCGAACGGTGTCGGTATTAATTCTGGTTTTGCTGCTAGCCTCACATCCAGCCCATTTAGCCCCCCAAAGCCCATAAAACACATCCCAATTTAAATAAATAAATATTAATTAAAAACATTAACTAAATAAGATAATAATTAAATTAATTAAATAATTAAATAAAACATATACCAAACATAAAATAAACAATTACCAACTTAAACTAAAATCATGCCTAAATTAAACAAATCACATACTAAATCAAAATATAATCATGCCTAATTAAAATCAATCAACCAATTATATTCCCAATCTAATAAGATTATTCCCAACTTAAATATTGTATTCCTAATCCAAGCCAATCAAATATTCAACCTTCCCTATCTAGCCAAGATTTGTCCCCCCTCAATCTTTGACTTCCCTTAACCAAACCAAATCAAATCCATTTCCTTGTCAAGCCCAACCCTTTGCCTATAAAAAGAACCCTTCACCAACCTTCTCAAGGGTAGTCCCTAGCTCATACACAACACACATAAAAATTACAGGAAGAACACCACCAAGAAAAAAGGAAGCAAAAGATAAAGAGGAAACGGCAGTGAAACCACAAGGAAACAGCAGCAAAACGGACTCAAAACAGCAAGACAACGAACGAGAACAGTGAACCAGTGAACCGGGAGAGTTGCGGAGCATCCACCCTTCCGACGATCGTGTACCGTACATCCGAGAGGTGATTTAAAAGGTTAGACCTGAGGGTACTTTTCACGCTCGTCGGAAGTATTTTGATTGTATTTTGTTATTTATTTTGATTGTATTTTACTTGTTTATTAAATCTTGTGTGTGTATGATGTGTGTTGTGGGTATTGGATGAATGGAAGAGTGTTGTCTCTTGTGGTATATAGGATGGAAACCCAGACGTAAATTCCGTAGCCGAATCCGAATGGACGGTAGTGCGGTCTGTACATGGGACACAACTCCACGTATCACTTGAGTAAAAGCACCTTCTCTTGTGTTGTGTTGCTTTGGTTTATTTATTCTTGTCATTTAAATTCTGTATGTTGCTTATTCTCGTATGATATGATCGAGTGCATGGGCTTAGTAAGTGCGATGAAAGGTTCCCTATTTGGAGGGGTTAAAAATCCTTCACCACGACGCTTTGCCGCACCGATTGATGTGTGTTCGGTTGAATGCGAGATACGTTCAATCGAGCATACCTAGTTTGATATGATTGTCTTTATTTTCGTATGCATGATTCAACCGAGCGCATGGGTTTAGTAAGTGCGATGTGAGATCCCTTATGGGGAGGGGCTAAAACCCTTTTCCATGATGCTTTGCCGCGCGCGGTTGATGTGTGCCGGTTGGATACAAGATACGTTCAATCGGGCACACTATGTTTAATATCATTGCTTTTATTCTTTGTATGCATGATTCAGTCGAGCGCATGGGCTTAGTATGTTGGTCTAAAGGTCATCTCTTTGAGAGATCAAGAGCCCCAAAAGGCCACCTTTACGGTAGTACTTCGCCGCGCCCCACTATTTTGTTGTTTATGTATTGTGTCCCATTTTCATGCATCAGGTCTGTTCCCGTTCGAACGCGTTTACGAACGCAACTCGAATGCGCAAGCATTTTTGCCTATCATGCATCAGGTCTCATTTACGTTCGAACGCGTTCACGAACGCCATACGAACGTGCGCATTCTGTTCATTTCCGTTCGAACGCGTTATCAAACGTCATACGAAAGCGAGCATCTGTTTCATTTCCGTTCGAACGCGTTATCAAACGCTACTCGAACGTGAGCATTCTGTTTCATTTCCGTTCGAACGTGTTTACGAACGCTACACGAACGTGAACACACTGAACTAGTCTGTCTTATCATATTCATGCATAATTGCCTCTTGGTTGATCTTTCTTGTGTTATATAGCCAACCGTATTGTTTGTATTCCTGCATTTATCCATTCTATGTGTCTTGGGATTGTATTCAAGCATGATTAGGCTGTTAGCATGTTATTTGGTAATAGGTTCATGAGATAGTACTCAAGCATGTTTATTCCATTGGTTGCGTCGTTTGCCTTGGTCTTGATTTAACGCATTACGATTCATATGCCTATGCCATGATGACTTTGGAGTATTATTTCTTGTGATATATCGGATGGAAACCCAGACATAAATTCCGTAGCCGATTCCGAATGGACGGTAATGCGGTCTGTACTTGGGATACAACTCCACGTATCACTTGGAAGAGTGCTCACATGTATGCTTGTGCGGATATTATGTATGCTTGTTTTTTCATGAATATGATATGCTGAATGAAGTTGTATGTTCATTGTTACTTTGAGGTATTTTGTTAGACATGTGTTATTAGATATGAGATATATGCGAAATGTATGTATTAGTGTTATTTTGTACCCATGAATATAGAAGCATGATATTCTTTGGAATAAGTGTTACTTAAGCCTGATTAAATTATTATGTAAATCCTTTCATTACAAATGGCATAAGTAAGGGACCATTCCGAACCCAACGGTTTGAGGTCTTCCATTGCGAGGGGTGAGTGCGGCCTAAATCTCATTTTCTCGTTCACACCGGGTGGCGACTCCATTACTCTCCGGTTTAGTCCCTCGTGGCTACTCCGTACTCCCAACTAGGCCGCGAGCCTAGGAACGGCGTCGCCCAGGTCCTGTTGTCCACACTAACATGGTGTCATCAAACTTTTTATGCCACTGTTTCGGAGCTTGTTTTAATCCATACAAGGATTTAACCAACTTACAGACTTTCTTTTCTTGTCATGGAGCTACAAAGCCTTCAGGTTGTTCCATGTAAATTTCTTCATCTCTAATCTCCATTTAGAAAGGCTGTTTTCACATCCATCTGATGTACCTCAAGATTGCGCAAAGCTGCAATCGCTATTATCATCCTTATGGAATTTATTCTCGTTACAGGAGAATAAGTATCAAAGTAATCAAGACCTTCACGTTGTCTGTAACCTTTAATTACAAGTCTTGCTTTGTACTTGTCAATTGATCCATCTGCCTTCATTTTCTTCTTGAAAATCCACTTGGATCCTAAAGGTTTACATCCTGGAGGAAGATCCACTAACTCCCAGGTGTGATTTTGTAAGATGGATTCAATTTCACTATTGATGGCATCTTTCCACAAAGCACCATCAGCTGACCTTACAGCTTCGTTATAGCTTTGAGGATCATTTTCTAGCAAAAATGTCAAAAAAATCTGGACCAAATGATTTTTCCGTTCTAGCTCTTTTGCTACGTCTTGGTTCAAGTTCAACAACTTGTTGATCCTCCGACATTTATTTGTTCTCGGTCCTGACTATCTTCAATGATAGTCTCATGTACCCGTTTGTGTACATTTGAATTCGAATTAGTTTTACAAGGAAAAAACGTGTTCGAAAAAGGATGCATTCCTCGACTCCATTATCGTATTCTTGTGAATATCTGGTATATTAGACTCATGCACAAGAAATCGATAAGCATTACTGTTATGCGCATATCCTATGAAAATACAATCAACAGTTTTTGGTCCTATCTTCACATTTTTAGGTGGAGGAATAACTACATTGGCAGACACCCCCACACTCGTAGAATTTTGTAGGAAGGTGCTCTTCCTTTCCACATCTCATAAGGAGTTTTCCCTGCATCTTTCCGTAGTACCTTATTTAAAAGGTAATTAGCTGATAAAACACAGCTTCTCCCCACATATTCTGAGGTAAGCCAGAGCTGATTAACATAGCGTTCATCATCTCTTTCAAGGTACGATTCTTCCGTTCTGCAATCCCATTGGATTGAGGTGAATAAGAAGCTGTGGTTTGATGTATGATTCCATTTTGTTCACAAAGTGATTCAAAAGGGAAAACATACTCCACCACCACGATCACTTCTCAACTCCTTAATTCTTTTGTTCAGTTGATTCTCAACTTCATTCTTATAGAGAACAAATTTCTCTATAGCTTCGTCCTTGCTTTTCATCAAATACACATAGCAAAATCTAGTGCAATCATCAATAAAGGTAATAAAATATTATTACCGCCTCTCGATTGTATTGAATTAAAATCACATACATCGGTATGAATAAGATCAAGTGGTTCGGAGTTTCTTTCAATACTATGAAAAGATGATCTAGTTAGTTTTGCCTCAACACAAGTATCACACTTATGTTTGTTATCAATTTTAAAATTTGGAATGTGGTTCATGTTAATTAATTTCCGTAATGAATTAAAATTAACATGTCCTAATCTACCATGCCATAGATTAGAGTATTCAACAATATAGCAGAAGAACTAGCTTTATTGATATTCTTAGGTTTAACAACCATTACATTGAGCTTAAAGAGCCCATCAGCTACATACCCTTTTCCCACATACATCCCATTTTTAGTTAAAACTACTTTATCAGACTCGAACACCATCCGAAATCCATGCTTGTTCAGAAGTGATCCAGACACAAGATTCTTCGTATTTCTGGTACATACAGAACGTTGTTCAAAGTCAACTCTTTCCCAGAGGTCATCTTCAGAAATCACCCTGCCTTGACCTTCAATCTCAGATGTTGCTAATTTCCCATGTATAATTTTTCCCCATTACCAGTAGGCTCAAATGAAGAAAACATGCTCTTGTCCGAGCACATATGTCGAGTGGCACCAGTGTCAATCCACCACTCTCTTGGGTTAGAACCCACCAGATTCACCTCAGAAACCACAGCTGAAAGGTTAATGTCTGAAACATCTTGAGTCATGTTTTCCATCACATTAGCCTCTTGATTCTTTTCTTCTTCGGCAGTCTGCACTCAGAAGACTTGTGACCCATTTTGTCACAATTGAAGCATTTTCCTTGAAATTTGGATTTCTTGGAAACTCCTCTTGAGGGCCCATCTTTGACCCTTTTTCTTGAGGTTCTTGTTCTTATGGCCATGTTCAACAACATTTACTTTGCCTCATGGTTATTCCCCTCTTGTCAGATACTCTGTAATCTTCCTCAATTCTAAGCTTAAGAACCAAGTCTTCAATGCTCATTTCTTTTCGCTTATGCTTTAGATAATTCTTGAAATCTTTCCAACCAGGTGGTAGTTTTTCAATTATCGAGGCTACTTGGAATGTTTCACTTAAAACCATCCCCTCAGCATGAATTTCTGCTAGAATAATTTGCAATTCTTGTACTTGACTTAACACAGTTTTGGAATCAATCATCTTAAAATCTAGGAAACGGCCTACGACAAATTTCTTAGTACCGGCATCCTCAGTTTTATATTTTCGGTCTAAAGATTCCCAAAGCCCTTTTGCTGTTTTCATCCCGGCATACACACTGTACAAGGAATCACTCAGCCCATTCAGTACATAATTCCTACATAGGAATTCAAATGTTTCCAAGCATCGATCGCACTGATCACTTGGATATCAATCTCACCCTCCACGGGTTCATGAGCATCTTCCTTTAGAAACCTCGCAAGGTTCAATGTGGTCAAGTAGAAAAACATTTTCTTTTGCCACTGTTTAAAATTCTGTCCACTGAATTTTTTAGATTTTCTGCAGCAGGATTGACATGGCTCACATGTCCAACAGGTTGTCTAGCCACAGAGGCAGTAACACCTTGGCTAGCCACAGCGGCTGCCATATTAAGCCCAGAGGCTGAAGCAAGTTGGCCAGCCGAAGAGGCTGCCACTGCACTTTGGCCAGCCACGGGGGCTGCCACAATATTCTGGCCAGCCGAAGAGGCTGCCATATTCGGATCTACTGGTGTTTGGACTGTTTTCCATATCCACAGAGTCGAATTTGTTTTAAGACTATTACAAATAATTTGTTTGGTTATTGTGTTCTTACAATGATTTTGAACAGCAGTAACAGCAGTAAATACAACAACGGTTGTTACAATAATCAACAATACAAGAGTAATATAAATGACAGGACAACAGCAGGCAGTGAAGAACAGATCAGGAACGAAGGCAGTGCAAAGAATTCCGAGGCTTGTTGATGCGGCAACAATCTCCTTAAAACAAATTCGTCCCCTACCGAAATGGTGCAGTAGAACGTGAGACGTTTGTTTCCCAGGATGCAACGGAAATAAGCGACAATGGGCACCACAGAATCGGCTTCAAACGAACCAAGATGTATTCGAACTCTTTCTACAGAAAACAGCAAAGCAATTTTTTTCTAGCTTCTCACTTGTGAAAAACGTAAAACAATTCACTACTTAAAACAAAATAAACACACCAATTAAAACACATTAGTGGGAGACCTTTCATTTGAAGTAACCACTAAATTAATTAATAGAGTTAATTTGAGTGTTATGGAACTTCAAAAGGCTTGGAAAAAATGAAGAGGCTTGCAAAAATTGCTGGGCCGAGCCCGCACAATTTGGTCCGGCATTCGTGTACGCAGGATGCGCGGGCGCACACGAGCCAAGCTTGTTCGGATTTTGATTTGCACCCCCCCGCGCACGTAGAGAGAGCCTCTATCCTTACAACTCTTACCAATCTACATATGAGCAATCATATATAAGCATAATATTCCCTCTATAGCTTTCCCATATGGGACAAGCTTACTTTTCTTTATTTTCCAACACCAATGGGTGAACTTTGAGCAACAATTTCTCATTCACCCAAGCACCATTTTAAGCATATGAATATATCATTTCGAACTACTCACGGAGGAGTATCCGAATCATTCAATAACAACCACTAACACGAAGTGGACCATGCTTGAAATTGTGCCTCAAAATGCTTATTCATAAGCATTTTCCAACAGTCCTATCACAATAAGTCTCTATCTAATTTTTTTTCCATGCATCTCAAACAATAAGGCTACATGTTTAATTCATTAATAAAAATGCAAACTTGATCTTTTAATATCTACTTTCTCATCTTAACTGTTTTTTTCCGTTCAGTTTACATTATGACTTTACATGACTTGACTCTGACTTGTATAATGCAGACTGAACTCGACTTGATGGATCCAAAAACCTAGTGACTGATGGATCCAAGAAACCCTAGTGACTGCAGATCAGTGTTCAATTCCACTAGCTCGTCCTTTGAAATCCTGCAAGATAGAAATTGGTATGGGGGAGGGTGAGTATTTTACAATACTCGGTGAGTGGGTAATATAAAACATAAAGTTATATAGATATATTATTCAGAAAACTGCAATTTAGTGAAAACAAAATTAAGTATAAACTTCATGAAAACTATTTCGGTAACACTCATTTCGGCTGAAAATTATTTTCTTTAAAACTTATTTGAAAACTAAAATCTTCGTAAAACTCTTGTAAATTATATCATAAAACTATATCTTTATTAAATTCGTCATAAAATTAAATTCTTGAAAATCTCATCTAAAAAACTACTTTTCTGTAAAAACTAATCATAAAATAAAATATCTCATCCATGACCCAACTCAACTGGATAAATCCGGGAATCACTCAATTCGGAAATTACCCAATTCAAACTTAAATAAAAAATTCTAATTTTTTTATTATGTTAGTGGTTATTGTGTCTAGTTTTCTTAGAATTTTATGGTTTATTAATCCATTCTCAAGTTACACTCAAATTATGATACCCTATTCCAGTAAGCTCTAAATTCGGGTTTATAGCACATTTCATCTTCCGTAACTTCTAATCATAAAAACTAACAATCTACAATCATTCTATCATCATTCTAACATCCATAAGTCATGAAATAAATATTTTGAAAACTTTTGGGCTTAAATTAGCATAATATTGGGCTTTATTTTTGTTTCATTTTGGGCCTAGATTTGGACCTTAAGATTGTAGGACAATTTTTGGAAAAAATGTCACTTAAATCCTTCAACTTTTGCTTAATTATAAATTTACCCCAATCTTGTGATAATTAAATTTTTGACCATTTTATTTTATTAAGTTTTCACTTAGGCCCATACACTTGGTAAATTTACTTCACTTACTTATTTCCGATATTAGATTCATAAGCCCGATTGAATTGAATTCATTTTCCATATTACAACTTTAAATCATTTAAATTTATTTCACCTTTCATTATCGCGAATCTCTTATGTTTTAAAGTATTTACGTTCTTGTTATCATTATTTAGTTAAACTAATCATGTAAGACTTCGGATATTACAAAAATACATGATAAAAAATTGCCATCTAGAATCCCTCTTTGTGAAGAAAATCCTTCGACTGGACAAAAAATTTACACACTTGGGATTATTGCTTCTCCAAGTGAAAGGAAAACTCCAAGAATATAAAGAGCTACTTTCTGAAAAGAAATTGTGAGAGCAAAATTTAATTGAGAAGATAGCTGGTGAAGGGAAAAAGAGCAAGAAATAGAATCCACCTCCGATTCATAAAAGATTCAGGATCAGATGGAAGGTACAGACCTTCAAGGCTAGACTAGTGGCCAAGGGTTATACCCAGAAAGAGGGAGTTGACTATGAGGAAACTTTCTCGCCAGTAGCCATGCTTAAATCCATCCGCACTCTTATATCCATTGCCGCATATTATGACTATAAAATTTGGCAAATGGATGTCAATACTGCATTCTTGAATGGAAATCTTGATGAAAGTATCTATATGATACAACCAGAGGGGTTCATCGCCCAAGGTCAAGAGCAAAAGGTTTACAAGCTGCAAAGGTCCATTTATGGACTCAAGCAGACATCTCGATCTTGGAATATAAGATTTGATGCCAAGATCAAATCTTATGACTTTGAGCAGAATGATGATGAGCCTTGTGTATACAAGCGCATCATTGACGGGAATGTGGTTTTTCTTATTTTATACGTCGATGATATTTTACTCATTGGGAATGTTGTAAAGATATTATCAGACGTGAAAACCTGGTTAGCTAACCAATTCCAAATGAAAGATTTGGGAGAGACCAGTTATGTTCTTGGGATTCAGATACTTCGGAATCGCAAGAAACGACTGTTAGCTATGTCTCAGACATCCTATATCGACAAGATCCTTGTGCGATTTGGGATGCAGAATTCCAAGAAAGGCAATCTGCCTTATCGACATGGAATTCATTTGTCAAAGGAACAGTCTCCTAAGACACCTCAAGATGTTGAGGAAATGAGACATATCCCATACGCCTCAGCAGTTGGTAGTCTCATGTATGCTATGTTATGCACGAGACCGGACATTTGTTTTGCAGTGGGAGTAGTCAGTAGGTTTCAATCAAACCCAGGATTGGATCACTGGGTGGCTGTGAAACACATTCTCAAGTATCTTAAGAGAACAAGAATTATATGCTTGTATATTCCGGTGAGGATATGATCCTAAGGGATATACAGACTCTGATTTTCAGACAGATGTCGATTCTAGGAAATCTACATCTGGATCAGTGTTCACCCTATGGTGGGGCTATAGTATGGCGGAGTATAAAGCAATCTTGTATTGCTGACTCCACCATGGAGGCTGAATATGTAGCAGCTTGTGAAGCAGCTAAGGAAGCAGTCTGGCTCCGTAAATTCTTGGGAGATCTGGAAGTTGTTCCAGATATGGATAGACCACTCACACTCTATTGCGATAATAGTGGTGCGGTGGAAACTCCAAAGAACCAAGAAGCCACAAGAGGGGAAAGCATATAGAAGGAAATATCATCTCATCAGGGAGATATGCAAAGAGGAGACGTTACTCGTCACAAAGATTGCATCCCAGAGACCTAGCTGATCCGTTTACAAAGACCTTACCGGCTAAAGTTTTTGAAGGTCACCTAGATGGTCTAGGATTACGTGACATGTCCCATTTACTCTAGTGCAAGTGGGGATTGTTGGAATGTATGCCCTAGAGCTACATGTGATGTAAACGGTTTTATATGTTTTGAAATAAAACAATGCATTATTCATTTATCAAATTGTTTGTTTAATTTTCGCATATTATATATCATCTTAAATACCCTAGATTACTTATGTACCTTCAGACTTAGTGTATGAGTGTCATACACAAGAGGATTTAAGTCTGAAGTTAGTAATCTTAAATAGTCCATAGAGAGCAAACAAAGCGGGTACTTTGTTTGTGGTTTATCTATAGCTGCGGTCCATTCTATATTTGTATGGCGATCTTGATCCGGATCGTCCATGTAGAGACATGAGAATGGAGGCACCTTGTATGATGCGATCATATAGGACTGGACCCAGATGGAAATGACATTCTTATAATATCCGTTAGACTAAGAAAGTCATTTCGATCTACTAGATGGTCATATATAGATTGATCTTAATCCTGAGTGTACTACGAACTCCTGCATGGCAGGCTGTCCTTTGATTTACAAAGGTGAGGTTGGTGTAGCAGTCCCGACCAATAGCTACGTACTTTGGGACACAGTTTGTTTTGTAGCTGGGAACGTTTTACATAGACATGGAGTTCACTCCTTCTTGCGAGAAGTAGATGAGTATCTTTCTTAAGGGTTGATTCGGTACTTGAACGATTTGAGCGCTCAAGTCTCTCTATTACGAATAGAAAGATTAAAATTCATAATAGTTATGAATAAATCGTTCATTAGAGAATCAATGGTACTTAAGGTAAAAATAATTAGAGGGGTATAACGGACATTATGACCCGGCTCTAATTACGAGATACTCGTGAAGGGTCAATTCGTATGTAATGACTATATCGATGGACACCGACTTGGTTCGGCTTAATATATCATCTGCGGCAACGAGAGTTCAACTTCGGGTTTTTAGTGGAATAACCCGGAGTTAATAATTCGGAATATTTAATTAAGAGCTTAATTAATATTTCGAGATTATTGGAGCTCGGAACCGTAGGTCCATTTGGTCCCCGTGCTAGCTCGATTTACTATAACGGATTTAGTATAATTGGATAGTCCAATTATATACTCACAAAGGTATAAATATTATTAATATGATTAATAATATTATTTGTCACACTTATAACTATATATTAAAAGTTAATATATGATTTATATAATAAATGATTATATGATAATTATTTATTGTTAGTAATTAAATTATATATGATATAATTTAATGAAGGCTAATATTGGAATTCCAAATTTGGGTTTTGGAAACTTTTGAATTAAATTTGGAAGTTACACCTTTATGAAAGTTGGTAACTCTTTAATTTTGTAACATATATTTCAATTATGGAATTGAATACTTAATGCTACAAAATTAATCAATTATTCCTAGTAGTGGCCGAATTCCTCAAGCATAAAGGGAATGGATTTATTTATTTTGGAAACAAATAAAATCCTTGGCATTAATTTGGAAATTATGATTTTCAAATTTGTTAATTGCTTATTTAATTTTGTAACATCCTTTCAATAATGGTAATTGAATATTTGATGTTACAAAAAATTGAAATAAACCCTAGCTTGGCCGATTCTTGCTTATTAGGGAGGGGGGTGGTTGATTTGTTTTAGGAAACAAATTACCCTAAGTATAAAAAGAAAAATATAATTTTTCTTTAGTAGAACTCTCATTCTAGAAACCCTAGCCACCTTCTTCTTCTTCTTCATTCTCTCAAAAGTTGAGAAACAATATTGAAGAACAAGAATAAGAAAATAATTTTGATGTGTGATTAAATCTCTAAAACGTTTAGGGATTTGTTTTGTGTGTGTAGCCCACACTACTTTCCGTTGGTAACGAGATATAGCTCGAAGACTTTGTGGTGACGAACAAATCATCTTCTCCTTCACTCTTATAAGTCACGGCATTGAGGAACAAATACCTATCCTCTTTGCGCACTTCACTTGTTACAATCGGGGCTCGATTTGTTTTTTTTAATTCGGGTTTTTGGGAAACACCTTGGGGACTTTTGGGGCTGAGTTAGGATTGTTTTTAGTGGAAAAATCAGACCTATATCACCCTTGCAGTTCACGCAATTCAGTGGGTGATTTGTGTGCAGTTCGGTTGTGTAACGGGTCCAAAACAGTCCATTATTTCACTGCAGTTCGGGGGCTATTTTTGGGCGCATTCCGGGGCTGAGATCTTGTCCGAAACAGAAGCAAAATTCAGTATACCTGCTGGTTCCATTCGGTCTTAAGGAAGGGAAAGCAGAAAAATTTTCAAGGTCGATCCGTGTGCCTAATCGCTTCCGCTGCGCGAGGAAAGCGTTTCCTACAATTGGCATCAAGAGCGAGTTTAAAAAGTGTTCTTAATCCTTTTCTTTTTCATTTAAAGTTTCTGTTTTTAATATATTTATATGAGTTATAAATATATATGCATTTTAGATGAGTGGGCACATTGTGATATTCATATGATGAATGTTTTTGTTATTTCATGTGATGAATGGATTTTGCATTGGTCGTAAATTTTTCGGCTCTTATTTTTTTGTAGTTGGTTTGTTTTGGGATGTAAGGCCATAAGGCCATTGTTTACATTTGTTGTATTTTTTTTTCAATGTAAAATTTCAATCTTTGTAATTTGGAGCACCGAAGTCGCAAAAGGAGCCAACACCACTTTGGAGCGGGATTTGAAGACCAAGGAATGCCTTGGTAAATCTTTTGTACTAATTAGATTAGTATAGGAAAAATAAAAGCCCGGTCAATGCAAAATATTTTTTTATGTTATATGTATGTTTATTTCGAATTGTTTGAATAACATGTCATATAGCTTAGGGTGCCCACTCTTGCATTTTACATGCCATAACATGTCATAGATGCATTATCATTATACACATAAAAATATGATTTTATGTAATTTAAATGTTTAAATTATAATATGATATGCATAGAAATCAATTAATTGGATTATTTGGATTTATGGTTTAAAATTTGAATTCTAATATATTGGGCTTAATTGGTGCATAATAAATTCCATTGGTATATAGGATGGAAACCCGGATATAAATTCCATAGCCGAATCCGAATGGACGGTAATATGGTCTGCACTCGGGATACAATTCCACGTACCATTGGATTTTATAACGCACTAAGATTTATTAAAATGTTTAATTAAAATTTTGACCTTTTAGAATTCCATAATTTTTAAACTTATTAGTGTCTAGTATTTTAAGAGTTAAAATATAATAGCTCACTAATACCACTCTAATTAAATTAGTTTAATTGAGTAAAACTATTAGTAGAGACTAATGAATGTTAGTGATACAATTTAATAGTTCAAATTGATTAGCTCACTTATGACAAACTAGTGTAAATAAAAATTATGTTTTTAGCCGCCATATTTTTATCCACACTAGTTAAAATAAAATATTAGATATTTTTAGATAGAAACCTTCATTTTAAAATAGTGAGTGGGAAAGGGATGTACGACAGTTATCCCGCGATCTCCGTTGTTAGTCCAAAAACGTGAGATTCAAAAGGCGCCTCGAGACGGCTTTGTTTTCGTCCCCCTACGGATGGTGTCCATTTTGGGTCAATATCAGGTTTGGTTTCGAGAGGATAAGGATTCTAGATGTATCTTGTGAACTGACCTACCCTACCCTACGTTGGCACTTCACTCGTTAAGTCCAAGAATCCCGAAACGACGGGTTACACTCACAAAGGAATAATTAACTGTTAATACAATTCTTGATCGAATAAAACAGTAGTTGTTTAATATAGGAATACGAGTTATTCCCGCATATATTGATTGACTGAGATTGTCTCGATCTATCATGCGAGTACTTGACCTACCCTACGGCGGCACTTACTTGTGGGATGATAGATTTCCGTGGCATAGTAATTCTCTTAGGTTTCTAATTCTTATTCATGTTCATGCATCATGTTTAATTTTATGCCAAAATTGTTTGATGATTTTAAATGCGATGAATGAATGTTAAATGCATGTTTATTTTTTTACTAGCCATGGTTTCTCCAATTATTTCCATACTCAAAGATAAATTAACAGGAGAAAAACTATGTTAAGTGGAAAAGTAACATGAACTACTCTATCCTGGTCTGCGAAGACCTAAAGTTTGTCCTGAATGAGAAAGTCCTCCGAGCCGGCCAGAAATTTTGCCAAGCTGTGCGCGA
>SKCR01047405.1:0-41261 GCA_019454045.1 Zanthoxylum bungeanum
CGTTTGGAGCCTCAAGGTAATCATACCACGTATGGATTGAAGACAGTTGCGGTACTATGGTACCTTAGGGTTTGTATAGCGTGGGGAAGGATAATTCCCCCACGGTATTCGCTGCCCAGTGTTGGAGGTGCATAACACGGGGAAGGCACACGTGCCATCGTGGCGTTTGTAGCCTCGGGATATTCCTAGCACGGGGACGGAGAATGCTCTCGTGGCGTTAGCCATCCCATTTCGATCAATAGAAGCATAGCACGAGGAAGGCTAGATGGCCTCAGTGGCGTTTGTAGACTCGGGCCTGCCTAGCATTGGAAAATGTCTCATGGCATTGGTTGTCCCCTCGATCCGTAGGTCGGTTTGTCGGGACATTGGATTGTAAGGTTTAAAATTTTATTTTTGGTAACGTAGGGCAGAACGCTGACTTAGTTCCCTCATTATTTTTTTGGGTCAGTATGAAGTGTGTGATATGTCACCCCCGTTATACTTGTCTTTTTGTTTTCGTTTTGTTGGATGACTCGGTATGGGACACCATTACCAGTGTCCATATGGATGGCCGGAGGTCGAGAATCTTCCCTCCTGGCCAGTCCTGAAAAAGACTATAACGGTTCGGGACTGTATTCATTCCGCCGATGCCATATTTGGATGGCACATGGAGGGAATATTCCCTTGTGGCCAAATGATTTTATCGGCTCGGGGTCGGGTACGTCTCACCGATGTCTTATTATATTTGTTGGCATGAGGTCAAAGTTTCTCCCATTGGCCATGTTTAGATGGCACGATGAGGGAACATTCCCTTGTGGCCAAGTGATAAAGCTCGCGCCGACAGACGTTCGGGTTGGGCTTTTCCCGAGTCCGAGCTAAAATTTTGAATACCGGGCTCAGGGCATGCTTATCAAAACCCGGGCTCGGCCCGACCCATTGCCACACTTACATTACATTTCTCGGTCACGAGTATAGATATTTCAGTTGGGTTCAAGATATTTACTATTTACTATTTAGCCCCTTGTAGCAAATAAAATTTGGTGGTTTATAATCAGAAAGGGGTGAGATAAGCAAAATGGCAGTGGCTGATTAGAGATTGATAGTTGTTTGTATTGAGCCCAATTTTTATATTTCACGCCCATATAAAGTA
Organism: Zanthoxylum bungeanum; assembly: GCA_019454045.1. Lineage (NCBI taxonomy): Eukaryota > Viridiplantae > Streptophyta > Magnoliopsida > Sapindales > Rutaceae > Zanthoxylum > Zanthoxylum bungeanum. The sequence continues at coordinate 1,130 of SKCR01047405.1, forward strand.
GCCCGATCGAAAGCGTATTGCTAGTTTTTGTTTGGATTGGAATGATCTACGACGTGGGGTATCTTCACGTTATGGCACTAAAGGCTCCGTTCGTTTTGCTAGTTAAAACGTTCCAGTAAATGCGTTTTTTAATGATAGCGTTAATGTTTATAAAATCATAATTTCATAACATTAGATTATTTTTTTACGCTATCTTATACTCTAGTGTTTGTTCAATGATATATAAGTTAGCTTATACTCTCCGACAATACTCTCTACCAAACGCACCATAAATGTTATCGGAGAAAATTAGGGATAACAATAGGAGGGGAGGGGATCGACATCACCGTATCCGTCCCCGATAATTTTCAAATGTCTTTGTCCCTTTCATTTTCTCTCCTAATTATTTAAGGGGATGTAGATTCCTAAATAATAAAACGGATTCCCCGAAGGATCTCGAACCCCAGATAATAATTTTTCTTATAATAAAATTAAGTCATTGAAAAACATATTCATTCAACTATTACTTTATCCATAAATCAATCATATTGATCATATCTATTACACAAATCACAATTTATATCGAAGATTGAAATTCACTTCCGTAACTTAATAAGATCCTTCATTAAAATGTTATTATATATATATATATATATAATTATTTCATTCAAGTCCTTATATTATTTATAATTTTTATATAAATAGAAATTTGAATATATTTATTAAAAAATTTAAAAATAAATAAATAAAAATCAAATGGGTAATAAAAAGGAAATGAAGATTTTATCTAATCTCCGTCTCTTTCCCGAATAAAAAATGAGTATTGCCGGTAAATTTATTTAATTTTTCATCTAGACTCAATGAATTTCTGCCATCCCTAGAGAAAACTTAGAGGCTGCAGTTGGCAATCACAGGACAATCCATTATTTTTAGTGTGCAATAATGTAATGGACAAATTTGTGTTCTTTTTTTCTTCAGATTTTTTTTTTTTTTTTTTAATTCAGCCCACTCTCCATACTCCATGAACCATCTATAAAAGCTAGCTTCAAACTCCAAACTTCTTATTTTCCGACATTGGAGATTTTACCAATTTAATTAGTTCATATCTACAAATTTGTGTCCTTTTTTTCAAGTAATAACGTAGACGCAAAATAAGTTCTCATGTTCAACGTGTTTCATATTAAAGTTTCAATTGTGAAGGATCAAAATTGTTCTAAGGATTAATAAATCATCTATTTTAAGCTTATATTTGGCTAATGTAATTTTAGCAAATATAATAGGTGGTCATAGGGAAAAATCAATACAGATGACTGGTTGATACGCTAAAATTTAGTGCAAATCTTCAAAAAATTAATTTTAAGCATATACTATAATTTTTTTTTATTTTTTTTTCATGTTGAGAATCTGTTTAGAACCCTTAAAATTTAAGACAACTCATGACCGCCAACTTTACCTAATGTGGGATAAATGCACCATAATATTCCATTATTTCCACCACGCTCCGCTTAGGGGTATGCATGGGTCGAGCTGGATCTATTTCAAATAATTCAATCAGTTTTGAATAAGAACACTTATAATGTAATTATTTTTTAAGGTTAATTATGAGATATTGGATGGTGATTTTGATTTCGATTACTCCAAAACTTTCAAATAACCGAATGTTGCCAACCCTAAATAACGAGAGATTCTTTGGTGCAACAGTGGTATGGGTGACGTGTTACCACAAGCTAATTAAAAAATGACATGTAGAGTTGTTTTACCTATTTTTTAGTTGTTTTTTAATTTTTTAGCACGTGTGGCAGTGAATGATTGGCTTGTTGCATGGATGACGTGGTACCACCGTTGCATAGAAAATTTTCTCATAAATAACGCCATGATAATGTCTAAAAGACGAAACAAAGTGAACCTAAGTCCTAGACATTTATTTTGGAAATGTTTCAAGCTTAGGTGGAACAGGTAAAACTCCGACTGTCTCAAGTTCTTACAATAATACACTCCTAGATTCGAACCCAGGACCTGACAACCTAGTCCTAAACCTTTTACTACCAAGCCACCTAATTCCTAGACACAAGGGGAACCAAGTATTTATTTTACACTATTGATTTCTATGAAAGATATCATTAATAGTTCTTTTTTTGGAAGGGAGATATTCAATTTTGATCATCATTATTTAAACTTACTTAAATGCCATATTTCCTTCCATAAAATAGTGTAAATCACACAGAAATAAAGGGCATGAAAATTCATCAGAAATTATACCATTGTTAAAGACATCATTCATGAATCATCTTAAGAGCTACTAAAATTTAATTCTAAACCGAAGTTCTGGATTCATTCCATCCCTTCATACATGACTTACCAGCCTTTCATGACCTTTTTCATTATTTGTTTCTGTTTTTGCTGGAAACTTCTTAAATCATTACCATGATAAAAATTGAAAATGACCAGGAAAATGAAAATTTTGAAAAGGCTCGAGTAGAAAATAGAAAGCATTTGGCCGATTGTACTTGCAATGATTAAAATGTTTACTTGTGAGCCTGCAATACCCGACATCGGTACTCTCCCAGTGCCCAAATAGGGAAAATGTTTCTGTATGCAGAGTAGCTGATCATACAATTCCTATTGAAGACTCCCATGATTTCCTGCAATGATAATATTGGCATCAGAGATGATAACGCCACATTATTTGTCACATAATTTCGTATATATGTGTGTTTTTATGTGTGCGCGCGCGCAATGAATTTAGAAGTCATATAATCATTCGCCATCAAATCTCTTAATTTTCTTATTAGTATCATTTTTCACAATGTATGAGCATTTAAACACCAATTTAAAACTGTATTTGTTCCAAAATACCATCAAATGGCAACATAGATATCTCAATAAATAGATGAACCAAGAAAGAAAAAATTACGATACAATACCTTGTAATTTGTCTAATGCAAATGGTTTATACTTTTGGTCCTACTTTCAGTTTTACATTGCTGAATTACAGCCTTAGCATATCTAAGTGTGTGGTATGGTTCCGTGTCACAGTGCTAGAAATAGAATGGTTACCATACCAATGATGATGTAACCCATCAAACATGCATAAAGGGGCAAAGAATTAATTACCTGCTGTGGATAGTCTCCATTATCCATTTGCGAATCTATCAAATATCTGGCAGCACGATGCAAAGGTGTCGGATCTCTCTCAGCCTGCTTCAATAAGTTTATAATTATGTAACCTCCAGAAGTATACAACGATGTCTCATGAATGATGATATCAATCATCTCTAGAAGATGACCCGCAATTCAATAAAATAAATAAACAACTCCTGATTATTATTTATTTCCACTCTTAATGAACATGTATGAGATGAACTTTAGTGGTAATTAACCCAAAATTCTCCCTTAAAAATACAGACACTGAAGTGAATGCCACATTTAAAATTTAAAGTACTGCAGCAATAGTTGACATGTACCTGCCCAGCATCAATCAAAGCCAACAGAGCCCAAGCAGTATTTACGACATGAGATCTGTCCCCTTCAAGATTCGAATAAACCTGTATTAAAAAGTCAATATGTTATTTTACACGAACCATATAAAAATGTTAGTACCAAATTTCTTGTTTCTCATCCAAAGAGTAATGGTTTAAGAAAACAAATTACGGGTATCAAGAGTCGAATCTTTCATAGCTAGTTTACTTTTCAAAACCTTCTGGTTGACAATTGTATGAACCATTCTGTGTCATCTTGGAAAGACAAAATATTCGACATTGCAGTCAATTACAGATGCATCAAATATTTTAAAGGTCAATCAAAATGTTTTTTTTCCTTTTTGACATATAAACAAAAGAACTTTTAACATGCAAACAATCAACATGAAGGATTTCATTCCTTTAATAAGGTAAACGATTATAGGCTCTTGCATCTCTCAGCAATTTTCACTAATAAGTGTGAACCCTTTAGGCAATTCAATATCACACCTTTTTCTGGGTGTATAACATAATATAAAAATAAAAAAATCTAACATCATACGTTTCACTATTATTTACCTTTACCTTCTGCAGAAGAATTATACAAGGTAGAGATTCTAATCAATCATGTCTTATAACAACATTTTGGAAAAGAAAAAAAATGATAGCGTGTGATGACCGTACTCGGTTTCGAAAGAAAATCAAATTGAAGTCAACCCTCCACAAGTGAGCAGTTCAAGAGCATCTATAATATTATTTTTATTATTAGGCATATGAAGTTCAAAATCTTATCCACCAGGCCTGAGCAAAAATGATATCATATAACTAAGGCTCAATCTCCATATGCTTTCATCCTTTCTGGAAAGGAAAAGGGAAGTGTACAAGTTGAACGCTAGTTATGAGTCTTGCTGGCATTTCACAAAGAAAACACTCAATTCTCTGTGTGCTAAATTGAGCTAAAATTTTAAAATCACTAATATGGCAACCTCAATCAAAGTTTCTGATATCTGAAGATTAAATTATTTCAAATATAAATCCAACAAGAAAAAAAAAATTGATGTAAATTTGATGAATTTAACCTTTTTTTGACATGAAAGATAACTCTCTCCCCAGCCACCCGAAGGACGCTGTTTTGACAGCAGAAACTCGCAAGCTTTACAGATGCTTGAACAATTGCTGTAGTTCATTCCAGCAGCTACCAAACCTTTCACCCCAAACCATGTTCCGTAAGTGAAGCATACACCCCATGAGCCGTACCTATTCAGAAATGTAAAGTATTAAAGAAATATTCTCTGTGAGCAAACACAGATCCTTTGCACTTGAAAAGCTTGTAGGAATTATTCAAGCAACCATAAGCTCTAGTATTATACCAGAGAATTATAGCTAATGGACTAGTAAATTAAATATATTTTCAAAATATAGCTCTTGAGGGAAGAGGCAAACCATGAGCCTTCTGATTCTTGAATCTTTTCAATAAACATGACAGCTTTTCTAATACAATGATCGACTTCTTCTCTCCGATGCCCAGGATATAATTTCTTAAAGGATGTCAATGCTTGAATCGCGGCTGAGGTACATTCCACATAACTACAGAATTGAAGTGGTTGCTGTTAAAATGTACTACAACAAACAAAAATAGCAACAAATTCAACTCAAAGGTGTTGATGTCTTACGGATAATCAATCACGATGTCACCAAAAGTTTCAGCAGGATTGATCAACTACAGCAGAAAAGGTAAAATAAGAACAATGATACTCCAATGGTCTACCAAGAAATCCAAAATCAAACAAAAATTTGCAAATATGAAAATAAAACAATGGACAAGAGCAATGTTTAAAAATACGTGGCGGCGCCTCGAGGCGGCCGGCCATTGAGGCGCGAGGAAGACCTCCTCGAGGCGGTGAGGCGGGCGCCTCGATCCGAAAACAATTGTTGAACTAGAGATAGATAAAATTGTAAATATGACTTAATAAATTTGATATTTTATAAACTTTAGAGAGATATTTTGAAAAATTCAAAAGTTTAGAAGAGATTTCTGCTACTTTATTGAACATATACTGGATTAACAAATGATTATTTCAAATTTATTGATATATAAATTATGTATTTTTTTAATCCTATAAGTATAATATTTCTTTATGTACATTACAATACAAGATCCAAAGAAAAGTAACATATATATTCCGCCATAAATACTAACTTGGTAAATATGAATTTATGAAAAAAATTAGTGACAAAAGAAAAAAATTTATATGGAATATGAAAAACCTTTTAATCTCTATTATAAATAAAAAAAAGTTTCTTAAGCATATGAAGAATTAAAGCTCAGAGAGAATTATTATAAGGCTAATTATGTAAAATGAAATTTCACTTGCTAATTATAATATTCAGAAAAAAATATTCAACAATTTAATTATTTTTTCCCCAAGGGTAACAGTAACACGGTCAAATTAAGAGTTGTAGTTATCCATCCTCGTCAAATTATTTGATCGAACAAATTATTAATTATTCATGCACCTTAATCCTCTTCCTCTTTCGAAAAGACTAACCTAATGCAGAGACGAAGCTGATAAACCAGATGCGAAGAAGAGACGAAGAAGAGACGCCGATGAATTTGAGACGAGGAATGTAAGAGAAACCCTAGACGAAGCTGATGCCTTTTTTTCTCAGAAATGACGAAGCTTTAATGCCTTTTTTTTTTGTTTATAAAGACGCAACGACGACGTTTTGGCACCCCAAAAAGTCGTCGTTTCGGTGGGATTACAAACAAATAAAAAAAAAGTCTGAACGTGAGGCGGCCGCCTCGAACCGAGTCGGCGCGAGGCGGGCTGAGGCGCTTGCCTCACTTGGCGAAAGGCAGAAAATTTGGCTTAGGCGCATTAGGCGGCCGCCGAGAGGCGGCGATTCGGCGCCTCGAAACGTATTTTTAAACAATGGACAAGAGATCAATCTACCAATTTCTAGGAACAAATGCACATAAGATACTGGTTAAAGATAAAAGGCCAGTTCCATAGAAACGATGAAAATAAGAGAAAAAGTAATATAGACATCTCAGAATAATAAACTCAACTGGAGGAACAATTATAGAGATGCATTAGTTCCCCCGGACTGATTCGTTTTTTAGCTGGAGAACAGGATCACAGAAGCATCCCATAGCACCATTGATTATCAATGTATTGTCTCTATACTCAGAGAAGACAATGAATAGCTATCATACTTGCAATGAATTGAAATGCCAGAAAAGAAAAAGAGACCAATTTATCAGACGAACGTTTGTTTATTTTCTCTTTTTCCCTTTAGCTGAGATCAATGAAAAAGTACATGCAAAGTTTAGACACTTAAAGGAGAGTTGAAAGCCCATGTTCAATCATGCTTGAGGAAGGAAATTATCAAAGGTAAATGCTATTGATCACATTAAACATATTTTGGGGCTATATACACCATTGGACTTTGAGCCAAAACCAAAGATGGTTAATGATGGAGATAGAGTAACAGGTTGTTGAGGGTTGGCTAGTAACAAAGGCAATGAAAGGTGGTAGACAGCTTCATTTTCTGTTGACCAGAAAATATCCACATTGACTTTCTCAGGTGCACCAAACTCCAGAAATAGAAAAAGAGTTTCCAGTAAGATTTTTAACAAGAAATATGGAGGCTGAGTGAAAAAGTAATTGCCACAAACATAAGACGTAAGCTACCTCCAACCACGGATAAGATCTTGTAAGTTCATAAGTTGCAAATCCACCATCTGCATTCTACCAAAATAGAAAAGGAGCTAGTCAATGAATTGATGAATTCCTAACTCTAAATAACACCTATGTAAGAGTTACCTCCGGAAACACAATAAATAAAATCATAATTAATTAGCTAATCTCATAGTGTATGTAGTGTAGGTAAATAAATGCACAAGATTCAAGGATGCAAACACTTTTTGCTCTCTCTAAACGCAAGTCTCAGAGCATCTCACTCATCCTTTGTTGTTCTCCGTGGCAACTTTGTCAGTGACAAGATTTTCCAACATCCCAACGGCTCTCTCAACATCTTTCATAGTCACTAGGACATGTCGATACCAAGTTTTCAAGGATAAAAAGGGAATCAGAGATTTTGGTTCATACACTAGTGTATCATATAGTCTAAACCAAAAAAAAAAAAGACATATTTTAATTTACTTTATGAGCTAAAGGTAAAAGCACCTTCAGGTGTGTAATCATCAGATATTATTAGACATTGGCACCTCAGGGAAATGCAACTAGAAATACTTATATAAAAGCCCTACAACATGATTTAAACTCATTATATAGTTGAGCCATCCTTATCATAAAACATAAAACATATAAACATGTGTTCCTTCAAGATTTAATTGGTACTACTCACACGTAAAATTTACTGCATAAACTATTGGCATAATTGAATCTGCTTTCTTCCAAGATGAAGACAATATTATTATAAAAATTACATGGCAAGAATTGTAGTCATATTCCAACACATACATGATGATCCCTCCAAGCATAAATATGCCTACGAGCATAACAACAAGCCTTTCATAAGATATTTTCCATAGACACGTGCATGTATATCTATGTGTTATGAGTGTTTGCATGCGTACAAGAATGAGCCAATGTTTTCCTGTTAGGGAGAAGCATTTAACACTTCTAATACCAAAGGATTTCATAGATGAACATGAGATGAATTAGATTCTCAACTGCAAATGACAACATGATTGCAATAACTAAACAACCCAAAGACGTGTGTGTACAAGAACAAATGATTCTAGTTATAGAAGTTACTAGTTAGAAGTGGCTTCAATTGCCAACAGAGAAAAAAATCGAGAACAAAAATATAAAGAATATTCAGAACTTGAGATATCTCATATTCCTGCAAACTGTAATCACTATTTCATATCCAAGTCAGGAGCCTCATGATAATTATTCATCCTTCAGATCCATAAATTAACTTGGTAAATATTTTCCATTGAAACATTGCTGAGTGAAAATACCCCACATTATCAAATAATTCAGAACAATCTCTGACACAATAACTATTATGGTCCACAGAAAGGAAACAATTAGCACAAGGGAAACAAATTGAAAATTTCAAATATATTGTAAATTCATAACATCCAAAATTTAGACCTTTAAGTAGAAATCATGCAAGCTTTTTATTGATTCTTCAAAGAAAAACATAGATTGAGAAGCAACTGCTGATGCATTGGATAGACAACAGAAAACCTAGCTTTCTCAGGGAACATGTGTGTACCTGTAATGAAAAAATAACATTCACAGCATCATATAAACGTTTTGTCTCTAAAGGTTCACCAACAATCTCTGAGGGTAATTTTGATAATAACAGAGCAGCCTGAAAAAAAAAAGTTACACATATAAGTTAGGTGGATAAAAGTTTACAAAAAAAAAAAAAAAAAAAAAAAAAAAAAACAAGAATACATGATATCTAGTAAACCATTACTTTCAAACCCTCTGCTGTGCAATCTGAGATGGGCCATCCGTGATCACCAGTGGAGAAAGGCCAAGCACCTTTTGAAATGTGACGGTACCAAAAATCAAGATTACCAGGGCAATCATCTAAAACCTTCAAAGCAAATAAAAACCAATCAACAAGGAAATCATTAGGGGAATTTGAAAAAATATCAAAAGTTTAAGAATGCTGTAAAATACGAATTCCACACTATTTAGAAATAAACAACCTGTGAGTCTTTTATGTACATATGTGCTTTCTTCAGAGTTGTACCATATTCTTCAACAAGATCGGTTGAAATTATTGCTTGAACAGCAAAAGCAGTGTCCCATAATTGACTTCCATTATAACCCTGCAAAACGTTTTATCATGTATATATGGATATCCCTCTGTTGATCAGTGTAGTTGCTGCTTAATGTAGTTGTCAATGCAGTTACATTTTCAAATTGATTGTATACATTATAACAGTAAGGGAATCTACATTCAAAGTATTACGGATGTTTACCAATTAGCACTTGGTCATGGTTATCATTAGTAAAAGCATATTATACTTAATAAGTTCTCTCCAGAATTCCCAAAATTCTGATAGATGTCTCTTCCCACTTAAAGGGAGGATGAAAAAAGTCAATTTAGTAATAACAGAGGATGTCATTACTGTCGTACCTGCATTTTCATGCCATCCTCAGCAATCCATAAATAGTCATATATTCTTGGAATATGCAACTTGAAAGCCTCCGAGTTTGGATCTTCCACCCAACAGCAAAGCATGTTCAAAACCTGCATATTGGCAAACAAAGAAAGAAGAAAGAAGCATACCTTGTTATCTAATCCTAATCTATAATTCTCAAGTAGAGCTAAAGAGAGAATTTTTGGGAGTGAGGCGACTGCTATGTACTGAATAACCGCATGAAATGTCACATGTTCGGAAAACTAGATAAGAAACTTGAAAGACCAGAGGACAATGCAAAGTCGTCTTAAACGAAGCTAGAGGGCATCTAGCAGGGAAAGGATTTCAAAGAATCAAACTCTATTTTACCACAAACTATCAAAATCTGCATGTTTCGATGATTATTGTTTTCTCATATATATACAAATTCAAATTTTCATTGTATTACTGCCCTCCATTTTTTGTTTCCAAGTATTGCACATATGGAAACCAAATCTTCTCCCCACCCGCATGAGTGGGTTCGAACCCCATACCGTCTTGTACCATCCCAAGAGGTCTTAACAATTGAACCACCTAGCACCGACACTGCCCACCAGTTCAAAAGACAGGAAGTTCTACACAAAGAAAAGCAATACTGCAAACCTTTGAATTCCCACCTTGTTCACAGGACCTATGCAAATATAACGAGTATTCTCATCTTCATAGTGAATGTGTTCAATTGCAGTGTGAAGAGCCTTTTCTCTCAACTTCTTTCCAGGCCAATGCATTAGGAGAGGTTCAACAACCTTGTCAAGTGTTGCCCAGAGTATATCCTGGATCAGTGGGTGCGGGTAGTACAAATCTTCCTGAAAAAAGAAGTTAAATTCTTGTCAAATCACACAAGGTAGAAACCCAGTAAAAAAATTATTATATTTTAGTGATAACAAGAAGACAATCAAATATGTTATGGAAAATTGATATGAAAACGCCAGCGTGATATGGTTGTGGTCTCCCCTGCCACACCCCCATCCCGTGGGTGCACGAACGAAAAGAAAAATTTCAAGAGTAACGCGGTTCTTTGTAATTTGTCTTTTCACCAGCGCACCCATGGGATGGGGCCAATGGGGGCATGACCTCTTTCTCTTCTAAATGTCAATATAATTTGACACAAATAGTCATGCCCTAACCATTTAAAAAAAATGACTCAATTGTTTTAGGGATGACCAACCATATATTATCAACCTAGGCAACAAAGACCCATAAATTATCTGAAATTCTCAACCAGTGCGACAAGAAATCAATATATCTAGCAATAAATTTACGCAACTAAGCAGGATTGACAAACTATGAAGCCCTGATCATTATATGTCTGTTGGACCCCTGAAGACAACTCGTGGACAGAATTTCAAATCAATAATTTAATTTTAAAATCAATTTAACAGAATATGCATGTGGTACACTAGTACTAATTTCACTGACCTTTGCACATAGGCTGCGTGCTTCATTCCAATCTATTTCATGATATGGGACAGTGAAAAGCTCCTTCCTCAAAGACAAAACTGTCGGGGTGATTGGACCAACAAACCTCTTTCCATACAAGTAAGACATAGGCAGATAGACCATGCGGCAGTGACACCACATCCTTCCTGCCGCATAAAAAAAAAATAAATATATTTCCTCAGTTTTCAGTACTGAGTATTTGTAAACATTTAACAACTTTACAAAAGATGAAAGGAAACAATGTCAGTTTGAAATTGTAGGCCCTAAGGCAATCATCTCAATAAACTAATAAAAATCATATTTTATTCAATTGGACCTCTCTTCTAGGATATATGGCATAAACCAAAACAATTGTTCTGACTAGAGCAGAATAAAATAATTCAGAAAACAAGTGCCCTACCATTTGAGATATTTTCCCTAGTTGTTACCAAGCATAAAAGGCTTATTGGAGATGCTATAAGGAAATTGCATATAGAAAAGAAGATAAAAAAGAGCTGAGTTTTAATTTTGCAGCCCCTGACAATGAGGTTAAGAAGCAGTCATTTGATGAAGTATCTCAGCATTTTCATCCAATACATAAACTGCAATTATTCCAGTCAAACAGAAAAAATAAATGAAATTTATAATTAATACGGATGGCAGCACAATTGATTAGTTTTTTGTATAGTTATATATATTTTAATATAAATATAACGTTTCTTTTTTAATTAGTAGAACAATGGTAACCAAATCTCCTCCCTAACCATGTGAGCGCCCCCAAGTATATAGTTTTATATAAAGATAATATTTATTTTTTCAGTAGCAAGATGGAAACCAAATCTCCTCCCCATCCATGTGTGTGCCCCTTGATAAGGAACCCGCATGGTACATGTGAACACTAAAAGTCACTGAATTATGGAGGGTTCAATGCCTTCAGGAGCATTATTTCTCTGCAGCCAAATAGTATAAAGGAATTTGCATGTATTTATCCCAATTGAAATTCCGTATAAAAGGTGCATAAATGTGAAACAACCTGGATGGAATGGAAGCATATAAGGAAGAAGCCATATCTCTGGGGGAAGGGGATTATTGCCAGACCACTCAAATGCTCCAAGTACCTATTGCATCCAAAATAGAGCAAGAATCAAACATAGCAGAAGAAGATGGAAAAGCCAATCCACAAATCAAAATCAAAACCTAAAGGAAATAGGTTCAATACAGAACTGAGAGCCACATTTTCCCCCATGATGTAATTGCAGTTGCACCACCATGATCCAGAATCCAGTTACGCCCTTTCTCCATTGCCCCTTGCCCATCATTAGCACCTTCACCAAGCAACCTTAAAGTGACATAGCTCAAGACTGAACCAAACATGGTGCTTGAGCCCTCAATATGTAAACCCCACCCACCATCGCTATTCTGCAATTGCGAATTTCAACAAATTAGAAAGTTTTACCCATGTCCAAGAACATAATTAAAGGAAAAATCTGAATGAACCAAAATCATCAATACAGTGAAGAGGTATTATAAATATTGTGAGCCCATAAAAGCTGAAAAGCATCCTTGCCTGGTGGTTGTAGAGATAACGGCACATCTCCTTTTTATGTTCTTCTGATAGAACAGCGTTCAGTGCTCCAGTGACAGACAAAGTAATCACCTAACACATCAAACGAGCAAAGTGAATCAGGACTTGAATGTTTTAGTTTTTATGGACCAATATATAGAGGCAGATATCAAAACAAATTGCTTCCAGCAGCAGCATACTTAGAAACCATCACATATACATAACACAACTGAAAAAGACCAAAGAAACCCATTAGATGCACTGTAAAAGGAAGCACAAGAAAATTAGTACTTACCAAACCAGGCAATAGAAACATCGGACCTCCATAATCCCCTGGCCAGTGCCCATCATGGGCCTGGAGAGTTGAATGGTAGCTTATTGCCCTTCTCAATGTGTTTGTCACTATCTCCTCAGTGACATCCTCTGCATCTTTTACTTTGACTTGAGGTAAAACTGCAACACCTGGATTCTCCTTGGCAAACTAGAAAATTGAAAAAGAAAGGCAAACAGTTGAAATTTGATAACAAATCATATACTGACAAACTGATTAACTGAAAAAATGTTTATACCATAATTGGAATATTTGCAACCTCATACATCATTTCCCAGTACGAGAGCCAGAAAATATCCATCCATATCACATGCAGTGGGCTGAAACTAAAATTAAAATGCATATGGTCGATAGTTCTCTCACTTCTCAGAAAGCACTCTATAAACGTGGGGGACACAACCATACAAACTTAAAGTAGCGCATTTTATACCCAAATTTGAACATCAAAATGTGATTTCACAGGAGTCAAAACAATTTAAGAAGTTTTGATTAAGAAAAAGGTTGAAACAGGTGCTTATCGCGTGTTCTTAGTCTAACTTGCCCCGTTATATAGTATCTCTGATTCTCATTCCAGTTTGATAAAAATTTAAATTGTCAAGCTTCAATTATCAAGGATCAATTATCTTATCAAGTAAAATTGGCAAAAGCTAGTTTTGTGATGAAGATCAGTAAAGGCACCAAATACATCATTGGCGTGTATCTCCGCTACAAATTAAAATTTAATTCTTGGCATCTCATGTAACTCCACTACAAACAATAATTCTTAGTATATACAACACTCCTCTCTTTATAACCAAAATCATTCAAACTATGTGGAAATTAATAAATAAATGGAGTCAACGAAATGCTTTAAAGAAGAATATATGGAGGCCCAATCATAATTAAGATTTAAGAGTAATTCACACTCATTTCACTTTTCCACATAAAAAATAACAGTGCCTTCTTCGTGAATTTTAAAAAAAATACAAAAACAATAAAATGATAGTGAATAAAAAAAATACACAAATAATAAATGATTAAATCAGAACTATTTTATAATTCCAGTCGTTGACGAAACTTTACTTCTAATTGTTTGCTTACCGATATCGCTTTCGGTAATCACAATGAAAGCATTATTTTCAAACAAAGCAAACAGGAATAAAAATATTTGACGAAAGTTGATACCTGAAAGCGCATGAGCATATCGGAGCTATGCTTCTTCTCGAAACGATGGTTATGGAAATTTTCACGAGCCTTTTCGATTTCCGCCAGCTCCTCCGGTGATCCGAGCTTCGGATCGAACTCCCAGACATGTCTTCCGACGTGATTGTTCAATGTCCGCAGCCATGCATTCCCGCCGTCGGCGATCTTCAGCTTCCACATCTTCTCTAAATTTCAAAAACCACAATGTCGACGAAGCTTTTCAAATGCTTGAACAAAAAGTGAAAATACAAATCGATATTGATTTAATAATTAATTAACTAATTAATTACCTGATTAACTGAGAGAAAATGAGTGGACTATTGTTGAGGGAAACGTTGCTTATGTGAATAATGATATTTTCTTCTTCTTTTTCTTTTGTGCGCGCGGAGGCGTTGAGTATAATATATTAGAAATGTAAACGCGATCCCGCACGTGACGTGCACAGATAATGTGGGGGCATCTCACACGTGCCTAACTGCTTATGCCATTATCTGGCTGGTGCTGACAGGTCGTTATTAAGTGTTGTAGCGCAGCAGCTGGCCTTCACTTCATTTTAAAAGCTTTCAAAATTGATGATAATAATAATAAATTTGTTATAAAAGAATAGAAAATAGAAGAATATAATATTTTGTAAAATTGTAGGTTTTTCTTATTAATTATAAATGAATAAATTTTATAAAAGTTGTTCTCTATTTATAGAGAGAGGTTAGGTTAAGATGATTATCCTTAAGTAATGTGGGATAAATTAAAATAGAAAATAAAAGTATCATCTTATTTACAACACTCTCATTTGGGACCCATCACATTAATTTTACCATAATTGACCCAACATTGCATCATTAAAACCTTGCCAGTAAAATCCAGTGGAACAAAAACCTGGTCGAAGGAAAAAGAGTACAATGTGTTTTATCCAGCGGTAGTTCATGGTGTCAATTAATACGCTCCCCCTGATGAAATGCTCATCTGATGAAATGCTCCCCCTCAAAAGATATCATCAGGATAATTTACTAAGTCGACGCATGTTAATGCTATATACAAGCTTCTCAAATGTTGATGTCGGTAAAGCTTTAGTAAATAGGTCTGCAAAATTATCAGTTGAGCGTATTTGCTTGATATCAATTTGTTTACTTTGCTAAAGCTCATGAGTATATAAGAATTTAGGTGAGATGTGATTGGTTCTGTCTCTCTTGATGTACGCTCTTCTAATTTATGCAATACATGCATCATTATCTTCATATATCACAATTGGAATATATGTGACATAGTTTAAGTTGCATGTGCTCTGAATGTGATGGATAAGTAACCTTAACCATATACATTCTCTGTTTGCTTCATGTAGTGCAAGTATCTCTTAATGATTGGAGGATATAGTAACAAAATATTACTTTGTAGATCGTCATGAAATTGTCGTGTTATTGTAGGTAAGAACATACCATGTATGTGAACGTATCTTACGAGGGTCCGAGAGATATCATGCATCAGTGTAACCAACAAGGCCTGGATTTTGTGTTAGCTCATCCGAATAAAACAATCTCAAGTCTTTAGTCTCATGAAGATAACGAAATATATGTTTGACGCCATTCCAGTATTGTCGAGTTGGAGCAAAACTAAATCTTGCCAATAAATTAACAGAGAATGCAATATCTGGTCTGGTGCATTGAGCTAAATATAGCAATGCACCAATTGCACTAATATATGGTATCTCTGGACCAAGTATCTCTTCATTATCTTCTTTAGGACGAAATTGATCATTTTTATGAACGAGAGATCGGACTATCATGAGAGTATTTGATGGATAAGCATTATCCATGTTGAAACGTTTAAGAATTTTTTTCAATATATGAAGACAAATGGATAAATGCTCCGTCAGTTTTATGCTCGATCTGCAAGCCGAGACAATATTTCATTATTCCCAAGTATTTCATATCAAATTCTCTTTTCAAATATTCATCAGTTTTTAGAAGCTCTTCAAGAGTCCTAATTAGGTTCATATCATCAACATATACTGCTATAATAGCAAATCCAGATTCAGACTTTCTAATAATAGCAAATCCAGATTCAGACTTTCTAATAAATACATGCGTCCGGATTAATTCAATTCGTATAGTGATCGTTGTAACTTTATTGAACACAATTTACGATCCTTTGATTTATATACTTCAGGCATTTTCAATCCTTCGGAGATTTTCAAGTATATATCTGTGTCAAGTGAGTCGCAAACGTAATGGTATCCATCCCAGGAAAATATGTATCTTCATAGTCAGTATCTGGTCTCTGCGAGAAATCTTGTGCAACTAGTCGCGCTTCATATTTAATGATTTCATTATATTCATTACGTTTTCATATAAACACTCATTTGTAAGCAACGGGTTTGACATCTTCAGGTGTCTGGACTACGGGTCCAAATACTTCACGTTTGGCTAAATAAGTCAATTCTGCTTGAATTGTTTCTTTCTATTTAGGACAATCGTGTCTTTGTTTACGTTCATCGACAATTTGAGGTTCAAAATCATTTGTAACTTCAATGGCTATTGTATATGCAAATACATTATTGATGATTATTTACTTTCGATCCCACACTTCTCTTTTATATGTATAGTTTGTAGACTTTTCATGATTTTTTGATTTTTGAGCCTCTTCAAGTATTACTGTCTCTTCAGAGACTATCAGTTCTTCTAGAACTGGTGATTCAGAAGATGTGGGTATAATTATTGCTCAGGCATTATTTTCAATTGGGTTCGAATCTCTCATTTTCCTCTTCTGGGGAATAGTTGTTGGGGTTTATCAGGGCGGCGCAGCGGAAGAAGCACGGTTCGAGCGAAATCGAAGTTTAAAATTTTTAAACTTACGAATAAATTATTCAATATCCAATATTAATAATCTATTCATATTTCACCTAAACATATTTATTCGATATCAAATAACGACATAAATAATATAAAAACTCTGTGAAACTTTTACGAAAATGTTTTTCCGCAAAATAGCATAAAACGCGTTTCCGACCGAACCGACTAACCAATACACATGGGGGCTGCCCAGGTCAGCCCCAATAGCACTTGGACAGTTCATAGGCTGCCTGAACAGTGACTAACTCACTGTTTGGGCAGTCGTTACCCAGTAACGCCGTTTTTCACCGTTTTTGGGTATTTTCACTCCGAAATAATTTCCGGTAATTATTTTCTTGGGCAATGAAAATCAACCAATTTATTCTAATTACTCAATAAATAAAAATTGAATTTTTAATCCAAATATCATATTTTTCACTTTTTGTTGTGAGACTCTAATAGTTTGCATTTTGATCATTTTAGTCCTAATTTGTCAAATACAAATTTAAGTGATTTCAAATCACTACCAAAATGATTTATACATATCACATACATCAAAAAACAACTCACAATAAAAATCCCATAATTTCCCCAAATTGCCGAGAGTTCCAACAACTTTCCAGATTTTACATTTTGGTCCAAATTTATTCAAAACAACATTAGATGATATACAATCAACACCAAATTAAATGTACATCATTATACAACACATATCTGAAAAGCCTCAATTTTGGTTTAGGTTAAGAACCCTAATTTCTCAAATTAGTCCAATTAATAAAATTAACCAAATTCAACACTTTAATTTAAACTCTACAACACCAAACAAGTCTCACCACTTTGAAACAACTCAAGAATAATTTTAGGTCATCATTGAGTGGCCTAAAAACTCTAGAATGACAACAAGATCATCAAATGATCAAAAGTGTGCTTATACACCATTTATAAGCATATTTTGTTAAACAAACATGCATACATCTTTCATTCATGCTTCTTACCATTGATGAGTGGTAAATCTATCACTATTTCCCACTCATTTAACCTAATATTTTGTATAGTTTCTTGAGTTTTGTGAATATTTTGATATGTTTTGTGTTATTTTGTAGATAAATAAAGTTTCAGGACATTCTGGAGGTGATTTGGGTCAAACAGTGAAAATTGGACAAAAAGGGCATTTTTGTAAATTGTCCGCGTCGCGACGCCAAGCCTTCAGCGTCGTGACGTCTAACATGCGCCGAACAGTGCTAACGTGCGCCGGGTCCACAAATCAGAATCTGAGAAAAGTTTGACTTTGCTAAAATACGACGTGCCACGTGTCACCATCACAGCCGATCTGCTAACATGCGTCGTGCCACGTGTCAACATCCTACGGTGCCGACAGTCATCATCGCCACGTGTGCCACGTGTCATCCTACGTGTCTCCATGTCATCAGCCACGTCAGCAAGTCAACAAGTCAAAATTGCCACGTGCCGTGCCACATCATCATCAGCCAATCATGAAGTGACACGTGTCGCAATTCTACAGTGCCGACAGTCTCTTTCCCACGTGTCGCCACGCCGTCACCACATCACCGCCACGTCAGCATCAATAATTGAGTATCTAATCCTTATCTGACACGTGGCGGATAAGAATCTCAGCGACCAATCAGAAGCCGCCACGTGTCATAATAATTGAAGCCCAACCACCGTGCCATGTGTCACCTTGTCAGCTTATCCAGAATCTTCAAACCGGCGAACCAGAGCGTGCCACGTCGACAAAAGCTGGCGTAGCGACGCTGATGACCCTGGCGTCGCGACGCTGGAAGCCTACCGAGGCCTATAAATTGAGCTCGAGATTTCAGAATTGATTGCCACCACTCTCTCTCTTATATTCTATCTAAAGAGAGAGTTTCTCTCTCTACTTTCTTTTAATTTTTAGTTTTTTAGTTTTTTAGTTTTGTAATTAATTTTAATTACGTTTTGTTAATATAGTAATTTAATTTTTACTTTTTACTTTTTACAGTTTTTATTATTTACCATGAGGAGGTAACTCCCCCAGCTAGGGTGAAAGGTAATTCTTTTACTGTTACTATTTAGATTAATCTCCCTTAAAAATAATATATTCATTATTTAAAATATTGACTTAAAAAGGATACCGCCAGATTGGTCGGTTGGTAATTCATTTTAATCTGATTTAAACCTGACTAATAAAGGATACCGCCAGATTGGTCGGTTGGTAATTTAATTTTGGTTCCGCCTTTATGGCTCGTTGGACTTAATTTGACTTAATCAGGTTACCGCCTATATGGCTGGTTGGAAAAAGAATCACAAGTTTATATATTATTTTATGGGAGATATCTAAATTAGTAGTGGTAAAAGTATTTCCTTTTACCTTAGCATTTTATTTTATTGTAATTTACTTTTCAGTATTTACTTTACCGCATTTTTATTTTATGTCTTTTACTTTCAAGTTTTTACTAGCCCTAGTTATGTGTTGTAACTAAATTAGTTATCTGGGGTTGTGATGAAATCCAATATCACCGTTTTATAAGGGTTAGATTATAGCTTGGGTAATATAAAGATTTATTTATTGAGTCTTAAACTTAATGCTTTTTCATTAACTGGCCATTAATAAAATTGATCTGGTAAATCTAAAATGAACTAGACATAGGGATTTTAGGTTTCAGCCTTAGACTCAATAGCCCACGATCTTCCTTGAGGATAGATAACCCTTTAATAGATTTCCTTACAGGATAGGAATATACATGTCGGGCGGGGGTAGCCATAATTGGAACTTAAACTTAATGAATCCAGATAATTTGGTTGACATAGACATATGGTTCAATTGGGTTAAACTGGGTATTTGTGTCTGACCATCGACAGAGGCTTACACATAATTTAGTGTTCCAGGTTAATAAATCAATATGTTACCCAACTTTAAGATAACCACTTCATCTTTAAAATGATATTGGAAGAAATCACAACCTTAGATAGTTTTTAATATTGAATTTTCTTAAAACCTATTTTCGACAATTTTATTTACTTGTTTTTAAATTTAGAATCGTCACCATTTCAAATCAATCAATCAATCAACTTGTTAGATATTAGTAATCATTTGACCTCATAAAATTAATAGATTAGATATTAAGTCCTCGTGGGATCGATATTTTTATACTACTTGAACGATACGTGCGCTTGCGTTATACGTGTGTGTTTACGCCGGTCAAGTTTTTGGCGCCGTTGCCAGGGATCGAACCTGGGTCACCCGCCTGACAGGCGGGAATACTCACCACTTATTTATCTTTTACTATTAGTTTAGGGGTTAGATACCGTTACTTGTATCTAATTTCTTTTTACTTATTGTCGTTGTTTTCTTGTGTTTCAGGTTCTCAGAAACTACATGAGACGAACCAGAAGCTTTGAACTCCGACCGCTTGACCCAGAAATTGAAAGAACCATCAGACAGTTGAGAATGGAAAGGCAAGAAGGCCAAGAAGCTTTAGTCATACTCATTTCCTGTATTGTACTTCCTCCCTTACCAGCAAATGCGGGTGACATCAAAACATGCATTCAGATGATTCAGCAGTCAGTTCAGTTTGGGGGGAATGCAACTGAAGATCCTAATTCCCACATCAGCAACTTCCTGGAAGTTTGCGGCACTTTCAATTACAACAGAGCATCAGAAGAAGCAATGAGACTGCGAGTTTTTCCATATTCCTTAAAGGACATAGCTAAAGCTTGGCTACATTCACTACCAGCAGGTTCCATCACAACTTGGAATACTTTAGCCACCAAATTTCTTGCAAAGTACTTTCCACCAGCCAGAACCGGAAAGCTGAGGAATGACATCACATCCTTTGTACAACAAGATTCAGAATCCCTCTGCGAAGCTTGGGAAAGGTACAAAGATTTACTCCGGAAATGTCCTCACCATGAGATTTCAAAATGGCTTCAAGTCCAAACATTCTATAATGGGCTTTCTGGAATAATGAGAACCACAATCGATGCTGCTGCTGGAGGAGCCTTGATGGCAAAAGGAGAAGATCAAGCCTGGGACCTAATCGAAGAAATGGCCAACAATAATTCCTTGTGGCCAACAGAAAGGAGCATGATCCAAAGAATTGCAGGAATTTATGAAGTTGGAGCAAACACAGCAGTGAATACGAGGCTGGATCAGATATGCAAATGTCTAGAAACACTTAGCACGCAAGTTGTGAACATCACTGGATCCACAAGTTCACCATATGGAGGAGCACCAGAGTCGAACCAACTTGAAGAAATAGTGAATTATGTCAGCAATTTCAACAGACAAGGGAACAATCCATATTCCAACACCTACAACCCAGGGTGGAGGAATCATCCTAATTTTTCCTGGAGCAACAATTCAGGCCAACAACAGAACTATCCACCACCTGAATTCCAGCAATAGAACAAAAGCCAGGAGCAAGCAAATGAACCAGGAATAACAGAACTGTTGACCCACTTGAAAAAGTTAGAAGCAAAACACGACTCTCACGCAGCAAGATATGATGCTATGTTTCAATCCCAAGCAGCATTAATTCAAAGTCAATCTGCTTCTATTAAAGCACTGGAGAATCAAATTGGACAACTGGCAAATGCTCAGAGTTACAGACCGCCAGGTACCCTTCCTAGCAACACAGAGCCAAATCCAAGAAACATGGGGAAGGAGCAATGTCATGCCATCATGTTAAAAAGTGGTACTGAAATCAACAAAGATGTTGGAGTCAATTCAACTGCTGAGGAAGTTCCAAAAGAAACAAAGCAACATATGGAGGAAAAAGAAGCAAAGGAAAAAGAACAGATCACTCCACCTCCACCTTTTCCTCAACGTCTTCAGAAGAACAAATTGGACAAGCAATTTTCCCGGTTCCTGGAGATCTTCAAAAAGCTGCATATCAACATTCCATTTGCAGAAGCATTGGAACAAATGCCCACCTATGCCAAATTCATGAAAGATATTCTTTCACGAAAACGGAGATTGGGAGATTACGAGACAGTAGCATTAACAGAAGAATGCAGTGCCATCATTCAGAGGAAACTTCCCCCGAAGTTGAAAGATCCTGGCAGTTTCACTGTTCCTTGCGTCATAGGAGAACATAACTTTGGTAAGGCTTTGTGTGATTTAGGTGCGAGTGTTAACTTGATGTCTTTCTGTAGGCATTGTATTTTTACACATTAGCCCAATGATGAGTCTCGTATGGAGGCAACTACTTCTTTAGTCATGAAAGTCGCGGGAAACGGACGTTGGAAGGGTAAAGTTGGAAAATAGAATTTTTGATGGATTTAATCTCGTTGTTTTCGCTTCGGTTGCTTGTTATACCTCCGTTTCTAAGCTCACCTTAGGCCCAAAACTCCCATAGACCACATACCTAACCCAAACCAAGCCCAAATACCCAAGTCAACCCAAGTCAAACCAAGTCAAACCAAATCCATGCCCAAAGGATGTGATTCACGCCCAAAGCCCCTTTATTTAGGTATATGCATATTTATCACATGTTTAAATCTTGTAAATCCTTACCTAAATAAAAGAAATCAAATAAAATCCCTACCAAATCAAATCCAATCCCAAATCCAAATTAGGAGATCCATTCCTTGTTAGACACCAATTAGGAGATTCTTTCCTATTCAAATTAGGAAAGTCTTCTCTCTTTGCCTATAAAAAGAGGCCTTCATCCCCCATTCAAAACCTAGCTCATACACCTCTCTCACACGCCTAAAGCATTCTCTTAAGCTTCCATTGCACGCCCAAGCATCCCCCTGAAGCCTCCATTGCCGCACCTTCAAGATCCAATAGCCTCCATTGCCGCATCTTCCCTCCATCATCAACACCCTTCACGCCCAAGCCCTAAACTTAACCCTCCATTGCCGAGTTCCAGCCCCCATTCACAGCCCTAAAACACCCTCAAATAAACCTTATTCACAGCCCTAAAGTCGCACTAAACACCCTCCAAACACAGCCCCATTCGCAGCCCCAAAACAGTCCCTGAAAACACCCCACTGCACCTGTGAACTGCTGCAGTTCACCTTCTGTTATGGTCAGTTTTTGTTGCGTCCTTAGCCCACAAAACAGTCATAAAATCACCTAAACACTATCCCAAAAACCTCCATAAAGTTTCTCTAAAAAATCCTTACAAACGCACCCCCTAAGCCTTCAAAATCACCCAAAACAGTCCATTAAACGCCTGAAACAGCGACCTGAAATAGAACAGCGAAACAGCAGTGAAACGGATTTAAAACAGCAGCCCAAGCATCAAAACAACGAGGGAAAACGTTGAGTAGACGAGTTGGAAAAGCATCGGATCAATCTCCCTTCCCACGGACGTGTAACGCCCTTTCTTAGACGGCAAAAGAGGTTAGACCTGAGGGCACCTTTTTACTTATCTTCTTTATCTTTGTTTTATTTATTTTGATATATTATTGCATGAGATTCGTTTGAAGCATGATGTGATTGTTGGATGAGTGGGATATGTGTTCCCTTTTGTGGTATATCGGATGGAAACCCGGACGTAAATTCCATAGCCGATTCCGAATGGACGGTAGTATGGTCTGCACTCGGGATACAATGCCACGTACCACTTAAGATACACGTATCTCGTCTCATCCTAACTTGTATTTGAGCATGTTATAGACTTTAGGTTATTTGTTTATTATTTAAAGCATGGTTTAATTTAGTTTGTTATTTATTTGTTAAAGCATGTTTAGGTTGTTCATTATGCATGTTCTTAGTTTATGATGCGTTTGGGTAATGATTTATGCATGTTGATTTGATGGTTTAATATGCTCGTTGTGTTACATTATGTGGAGTTATTTGGATGAAAGCATGATTAGATCTAAATACCCTTGAGCATGATTATTGAGTAGACTTGGTTAATTTATTGCACAAATCATATCATCACAAGTGACATAAGTAAGGGACCATTCTGAACCCAACGGTTTGAGGTCTTCCCTTGCGAGGGGTGAGTGCGGCCTTAAATCTTTGTCCCGGTTCACACTGGGTGGCGACTCCATGTTATTTCGTACTTCCTAACTAGGCCGCGAGCCTAGAACAGCGTCGCCGATTTCTGTTGTCTACAGTCTGGCGACTCCACTGGGGATTTAGAGAATCGGCCTCGAAATCATGTCTTGTGATGTGTATAATTTGTGCATTAGTTGACCATTTCTATAGTGGGTTGAGGGGGTTAATCAAAGGCTTTGTTGAAGCTAGGTGATGGTTGGGTGTCTTCCTTCACTCACTACCCTTCGGGGAAAAGCTGTGAAGGCACCTAGATAAATCATTACTTGTAGATCGTTGTGACATACTAGTTTGGAGGACTCGTTGTTTATTCCTGACACCAAGCGATAAGAGACTAAGGGGCTTGGGTACTTAAGAGAGCCTCGTTCCACCTTCCCTCTGGGGAATCTACAACGGGAAATCCATTCGACAGTTAGTCACACACCGTAACTCGTTGGCACGTACCGTAAGGTATAAAAAAGGTGCACTCACTTGGTCGCTCGAACCCTTGAGTGGGGAGTCCTAGTTGTGGGTAATCCTTCGTCAAACGAGAGCCTTTGTTCGAGCCCCGTGAACCCACTTGTGAAACTTAGCCTTGAAAGAACCGGTAGTTATTTATTTTATGTTTGTGTGCTGGTCCGCCGCCATTTGGATCCAGTTGGACCTTTTGTCAAAAGATGTGAACTTGTTGGGCCATTTAAACTGGGACAAGTTCGTGCCCTTAACAGTTGGACCAAAAGCTTCTAAAATACCGGTGGGCCACTTTGTGAATGGGCCTTTTATCATTTGAAGTCATTTAGCCATATCATTGTAAAGTGTAAACCTGTTGGGCCTTTTCAACTGGGACAAGTTTGCACCGCGTAATGGTGCGATTGAATGCTTTAAAATGGTAATGGGCCAACTTATATATTTCATGCATCGCATACATCTCATGCATCTCATGCATACATGCATCATGTTAACCCTTGTGTCTTAAAAGCCATCATGGATACCCGTTGGGTTAGAAAGAAAGAGAAAGAAGTCAGAGCATTCCTTGGGAAAATCCAGTATATCAGTCGGTTCATTGCAAAGTTGACGTCAGTATGTGAGCCCATATTCAAGTTGTTGAGGAAATATCAACCGGTAAAATGGAACGAGCAGTGTCAGGAAGCATTTGACAGAATAAAGGAATATTTGGTGAAACCTCCCGTCCTGAGACCTCCGAAACAGGGCAGACCTTTGGTGCTTTATTTAGCTATTAAACCCGAAATGTTGGGGGCGATGATGGTACAAGCCGATGAGACAGGAGTAGAGCACGCCATCTACTACCTCAGTAAGAAGCTGCTTCCGTATGAAGCCCGCTATCAAGAAGTGGAGAAGATTTGTCTAGCAGTAGTATGGGCGTCCAGGAAATTACGCCAATACTTCCAGTCTTACAAGATCCAAGTGGTCGCAAAGGAGAATCCTTTGAAGTATCTACATTCGATACCTTCACTAGTTGGAAAGCTGGGCAGCTGGTTAGTATTGTTGACTGAATTTGACATCGAGTACCTCACTTCAAAGTTAATCAAAGGGCGAGCCGTGGCAGAATTCCTAGCCTTACAACCTGTTGAAGGGGATCAGTACAAGTTTGAATTCCCCGATGAAGAAATCCAAGCTATAGCAGTCCAAGGATGGAAGATGTATTTTGACGGGGCAGTGAACTGCAAATGAGCCGGAATCGGTATTGTAATAGTAACCCCTAGGGGAGAGACTTTGCCTATGGCCAAGAGGTTGACGTTCAGGGTAACTAACAACATGGCTGAGTATGAAGCATGTGCATTCGGCTTGACTGCATTAATAGCCTTGAGAGCTACGAACGTAAATGTTTACGGAGATTCAATGTTGGTGATCCGACAGATGCAAGGAGAATGAGAGTTAAAAGAGGAACGGTTGAAGCCGTACTTATTCCACCTCAGAAACCTAGCACATGCTATCCCTAACTGCAAATTTCAGCACTTGCCTCGGGAAGAAAATCAGATGGCAGATGCATTGGCAACGCTAGCCGCAACCTGGGAGAATCCAGAGAAATTGGTGATGAGACCACTTGTGTTGACGACGACAAGTAAGCCTGTTTATGAGATGGAGCGGGTATCGGAAATAGAGGTCAACGATGGAAAACCTTGGTATCATGATATTCAAAAGTATCTGGAATATAGGGAATTCCCAGAGGAAGGGAGCAGAAAAGACAGAATCTCCATTCAGAAGTTGGCTGCTCAATATGTAAGTCTGAAAGGAGAACTCTACAAGAGGCAAGCGAATGGTGTTCAGCTGAAGTGTTTGAAAAGAGAAGAAGCACAGAAGGTAATGGAAGAAGTGCATGCAGGCGTATGTGGACCACATATGAACAGATTGAACTTGTCCCGCAAGATTGTGAGACAAGGCTTTTACTGGTCAACCATGGAAGCCGACTGCGCGAAGCTGGTAAAGCACTGTCATGATTGTCAAGCACATGGGAATATGAATTATTTGCCGCATACAGAATTGCACGGGTTGTCAAAACCGTGGCCTTTCTCAGCATGGGGAATTGATATGATTGGAGAGATTCGGCCAAATGCGTCAAACGGACATCGCTTTATAGTGGTAGCAGTGGACTACTTCTCGAAATGGGTGGAAGCCGAGTCATTCCGTAATGTCACGGCAAAACAAATGGCTAAGTTCATAGCCCGGAATCTCATATGCCGGTACGGTATGCCGCATCACGTGGTTACGGACAATGGAGTCCAGTTTCAGGGAGAGGCCAATGCGATGTTACAGAGGTATGGGATAGGTCATCATAAGTCTTCACCATACAGGCCGCAGGCTAATGGAGCAGTTGAGGCAGCCAACAAGATAATAAAGACGATTCTGGTGAAGATGACGGAGAATTACAAAGACTGGGCTGATAAGCTGCCGTATGCCCTGTGGGGGTACAGAACATCTGTGAGGACGGCGACCGGAGCTACGCCTTACTCTTTAGTCTATGGAATGGAAGCGGTACTGCCGGTGGAAGTTGAGATACAGTCCATGCGGGTGTTAGCAGAAGCAGAATTGCCTGAATGAGAATGGACCTCGCAGAGGTTTGAGCAGTTAGCATTGATGGATGAGAAGATGATGAAGTCCTTGCATCATATGCAGATATATCAGAAGAGGTTGGCCCGAGCATTTAATAAGAAGGTGCGTCCTACCAAGATCAAGAAAGGTGATCTGGTACTTAAGCAGTCGAAGCCGTCGACGACAGACCCAAGAGGGAAGTTCAGAGCAAATTGGGAAGGACCATATATTGTTCAGAAAGTAATGGGAAATGGAGCAGTGAGACTGTCGGACTTGGAAGGGAATGAGTTCACCGAGCCGATCAATGTTGACAGATTGAAGTTGTATTTTGCCTGAAGGACAGAAGACTGAATAGTCACCCGCAGAAGACCTAACCCAACAGGATAAAGAGAACTCATGCATACATGCACATATATAACCCATTATTGCATTCCTTTTTTGCGTGTTTTGTGTTTTTGTTTTATATTCACAGGTATCGAAGAATAAAAGAGAAAGCGGCAAAGACAAGCCAATCGGAAACAGCGAAAGCACTGTATTGAATTTGGGAAGGAATCATAGGGCTGAGGTCCACATCGGTGTTAAGATTCAGATGGTAATCTGAGGGTTAAAGCCCATTTTGAGTTTGAATTTCGGGTATGGATCCCGGGGGCGAAGCCCACATGGTCAGCAGTAAAGAGGAAGAATTCATTTGAGTGAGTGAGTGAGTAAAAAAAAAAAAAAAAATTTTGAGTGAGAGAGAAGTCTTTGATGGTTAAACATATGTCCGGTGATGACATTGTGTGCTGTAGGGAGAAGTCTTAGAAGCAAGAAGTGCGAGACGCGCTCTTATCCGGTATTCTGAATGGATTGATCTCGGTTGGACTCATGAAGCACTTGATAAAGGTATCTCAACAGTAGAAGCCTGAGCGGTTGATGAGATGACTAGTTGAAGAGATGGTGGATCAGTGAATGACCGTTTTCCTGGATGTCCACACTGATTTGCCTTTGCTACGATACATGATATGGTTGGAAAATAAAGAAAGAAAAGTCTCTGCAATGAAAAGAAAAGAAATAGACCGCCTATAACCAATAAGCGTGAAGCTACCCATGGGCGAGTATTAGGACCACCATGAGGAGAAATGCTACCTTAAAGGGTAGGTATGTCAAGAAAAGAAAAAGAAAAAAGAAAAAAAAAAGAAGAAAGAAAGAAAAAAGAAAGGAAAAAGAAAAATGAAAGTCCAAGATGAAAAGAAAGAGACGATGCAATAAAAGAAGACCATGTCATGTTGAGTATGCTACAGTAATCACAGAATGTGACCCAGACATCCAGGTTGGTTAGACCCACTGATCCGATTCTCCGAAGCGAAATCATCGAGTTGGCTGACTTAAGGAATAAGCTGCGAAGGAGCCTTAACACACACACACACTAGGAGTCTAGTTCAGATCACCCATTCAGAGGATTGGGTTTGAGTATGTCGAGTACTTTGAAGATTCTTTGGCTTTGACATGAAGCATCCGTTGAGGACAAAAATATGTTTAGCTATCAAGATTATCTCGAAGAGAGGCACTACAGTATGCAAAATAGAGAATCGGCATCAGTAGTAGACTTGCCAGGTATGGCATTCAGAGGGCGAGGCCCACATTAGATCAACATCAATAACGGACTTGCCGGGTATGGCATTCAGGGGGCGAGGCCCACATTAGGTTCAGCATCAGATATGCCGGGTATGGCATTCTGTGGGCGAGACCCACATTGGTTCAAATCAGTTTCAGCCAGGTACGACACTCCGGGTATGGAGATATCAGATCAGCCAGGTACGGCACTCCAGGTATGGAGATATCAGATCAGCCAGGTACGGCACTCTGGGTATGGAGATATCAGATCAGTTCAGCCAGGTACGGCACTCCGGACATGGAGATATCACAGCTGCGACACCCTAGGTACAAGGTTAACATTCAGACATTTGTGGCTCTCTAGGTACGGAGACGTCACCGCGACACCCTAGGTACGAGGTTAGCACTCAGACATTTGTGGCACTCTAGGTACGGAGGCGTCACTGTGACACCCTAGGTACGGGGTTAGCATTCAGACCACAGCGACGCCCTAGGTACGGGGTTAGCACGCCAGGTACGACATGTGGACTATTCAGACATTTGTGGCACTCTAGGTACGGAGGCGTCACTGCGACACCCTAGGTACGGGGTTAGCACTCAGACATTTGTGGCTCTCTAGGTACGGAGACGTCACCACGACACCCTAGGTACGGGGTTAGCACTCAGACATTTGTGGCACTCTAGGTACGGAGGCGTCACTGCGACACCCTAGGTACGGGGTTAGCACTCAGACATTTATGGCTCTCTAGGTACGGAGACGTCACTGCGACACCCTAGGTACGGGGTTAACATTCAGACCACAGCGACGCCCTAGGTACGGGGTTAGCACGCCAGGTACGGCATGTGGACTATTCAGACATTTGTGGCTCTCTAGGTACGGAGACGTCACCGCGACACCCTAGGTACGGGGTTAGCATTCAGACCACAGCGACGCCCTAGGTACGGGGTTAGCACGCCATGTACGGCATGTGGACTATTCAGACATTTGTGGCACTCTAGGTACGGAGGCGTCACTGCGACACCCTAGGTATGGGGTTAGCACTCAGACAACCAACATCATCACTGCGGCACTCTAGGTATGGAGACGCAACCGCGACGCCCTAGGTACGGGGTTTAGCATTATCAACTCAGCACAGCAGGCAGACCAGGTGACAGCTGGCGAGCCAGGTAAGTAAAAATGCATTGCACGTACTTTGATAGGATTGTCATTGTCACACACTGCACAAGTCCCATCAAAGTGGGGGCGACTGTAGGCATTGTATTTTTACACATTAGCCCAATGATGAGTCTCGTATGGAGGCAACTACTTCTTTAGTCATGAAAGTCGCGGGAAACGGACGTTGGAAGGGTAAAGTTGGAAAATAGAATTTTTGATGGATTTAATCTCGTTGTTTTCGCTTCGGTTGCTTGTTATAACCTCCGTTTCTAAGCTCACCTTAGGCCCAAAACTCCCATAGACCACATACCTAACCCAAACCAAGCCTAAATACCCAAGTCAACCCAAGTCAAACCAAATCCATGCCCAAAGGATGTGATTCACGCCCAAAGCCCCTTTATTTAGGTATATGCATATTTATCACATGTTTAAATCTTGTAAATCCTTACCTAAATAAAAGAAATCAAATAAAATCCCTACCAAATCAAATCCAATCCCAAATCCAAATTAGGAGATCCATTCCTTGTTAGACACCAATTAGGAGATTCTTTCCTATTCAATTAGGAAAGTCTTCTCTCTTTGCCTATAAAAAGAGGCCTTCACCCCCCATTCAAAACCTAGCTCATACACCTCTCTCACACGCCTAAAGCACTCTCTTAAGCCTCCATTGCACGCCCAAGCATCCCCCTGAAGCCTCCATTGCCGCACCTTCAAGATCCAATAGCCTCCATTGCCGCATCTTCCCTCCATCATCAACACCCTTCACGCCCAAGCCCTAAACTTAACCCTCCATTGCCGAGTTCCAGCCCCCATTCACAGCCCTAAAACACCCTCAAATAAACCTTATTCACAGCCCTAAAGTCGCACTAAACACCCTCCAAATACAGCCCCATTCGCAGCCCCAAAACAGTCCCTGAAAACACCCCACTGCACCTGTGAACTGCTGCAGTTCACCTTCTGTTCTGGTCAGTTTTTGTTGCGTCCTTAGCCCACAAAACAGTCCTAAAATCACCTAAACACTATCCCAAAAACCTCCATAAAGTTTCTCTAAAAAATCCTTACAAACGCACCCCCCTAAGCCTTCAAAATCACCCAAAACAGTCCACTAAATGCCTGAAACAGCGACCTGAAATAGAACAGCGAAACAGCAGCGAAACGGATTTAAAACAGCAGCCCAAGCATCAAAACAACGAGGGAAAATGTTGAGTAGACGAGTTGGAAAAGCATCGGATCAATCTCCCTTCCCACGGACGTGTAACGCCCTTTCTTAGACGGCAAAAGAGGTTAGACCTGAGGGCACATTTTTACTTATCTTCTTTATCTTTGTTTTATTTATTTTGATATATGATTGCATGAGATTCGTTTGAAGCATGATGTGATTGTTGGATGAGTGGGATATGTGTTCCCTTTTGTGGTATATCGGATGGAAACCCGGACGTAAATTCCATAGCCGATTCCGAATGGACGGTAGTATGGTCTGCACTCGGGATACAATGCCACGTACCACTTAAGATACACGTATCTCGTCTCATCCTAACTTGTATTGGAGCATGTTATAGACTTTAGGTTATTTGTTTATTATTTAAAGCATGGTTTAATTTAGTTTGTTATTTATTTGTTAAAGCATGTTTAGGTTGTTCATTATGCATGTTCTTAGTTTATGATGCGTTTGGGTAATGATTTATGCATGTTGATTTGATGGTTTAATATGCTCGTTGTGTTACATTATGTGGAGTTATTTGGATGAAAGCATGATTAGATCTAAATACCCTTGAGCATGATTATTGAGTAGACTTGGTTAATTTATTGCACAAATCATATCATCACAAGTGACATAAGTAAGGGACCATTCCGAACCCAATAGTTTGAGGTCTTCCCTTGCGAGGGGTGAGTGCGGCCTTAAATCTTTGTCCCGGTTCACACCGGGTGGCGACTCCATGTTATTTCGTACTTCCTAACTAGGCCGCGAGCCTAGAACAGCGTCACCGATTTCTGTTGTCTATACTTTCTCTATTTTCAGGAAATTACAGATTGGAGAAACAATGCCAACTTCAGTCTCACTGCAACTTGCTGATAGAACGCTCGTATTTCCGAGAGGTGTAGTTGAAGATGTGCTGGTCAAGGTTGACAAATTCATTTTCCCAGCATATTTTATTGTCCTTGATATGGAGGAAGACGCAGACGTGCCAATCATCCTTGGGAGACCATTCTTGGCTACAGGTCGAACCATTATTGATGTACAAAAATGAGAATTAACCATGAGGGTACAGGACCAAGAAGTAACATTCAATGTTTTCAAGGCCATGAATTTCCCAGATGATGAAAAGAAGGAGGAATGTTTCAAACTCGATGTGATACACAGTACCATTCAGAACTCTGATGAAAGACAAAGTTCTACTGACAAACTTAAAACATGTCAATTGCCTGTGGAGCCTAAAGATAAAGCGTCATTTGTACTGAATGAGCCAATTCTTGCACTACAAGCAACAGAAGAGAAAAAGTTCCACCAGCTCAACGAATTGGAGGAATTTCACAATCAGCCTTTTGATGATGCCAAATTGTACAAAGAAAAGGGCAAGAAGAGACATGATGAGAAGTTAGTGCGCATACAACTGGAATCAGGGCAGAAGGTACTGTTAAACAAATCAAGGGTGAAATTCTTCCCATGGAAGCCAAAATCACGGTGGTCAGGTCCATTTGTGATCACCAAAGTTTTACCAAATAGAGCCGTTGAGATACATGATCCTGACGCTAACAAAACTTTCAAGGTTAAAAACAAGCGTGTCAAGCACTACTGGGGAGAATCATTTGAGCGACAAAAAGAAAGTGTCACACTTTCAGATCTAGCTTAACGTTCGATAAGTCAAGTCTGGCTGACGACTTTAAACTTAGCGCTAGCAGGGAGGCAACCCATGCAATTTTTGTATATATTGTGATTTGGTGTGATTTAATTTTGTGTGTTTAATTTTTGCAGGTTTAGTCATTTCAAGATAGAAGAAGCTCTCGCAAATCTTCACAAGCAATTTCCTTCTGTCCCTCAAAAATCTCTGATGAAAGTCTACAAAGCTCGCTTGGAACGGATGAGGTTATTGACAATCCATGGTATTCCTAATGATATTCGTTGGGTAATTGAAGCACGAGTCCGATTGGCAGGTGAGTCTTCTGACTCTTTTATTTCACATCTGCCTGGTTTTGGAAGAAGCACCTATGCAAAGAAACGTAGAGCTAAGCAAATGGGTGTTTGTTTCAAATGTGCACGATTTAATTGCAACACTCGTTGTCGTTCTTTAGGAATGATGTCTGATAATCGCGAAGACAAAATTAAATTCATTAGGGATGGCTTGAGTAAAGAGTCTTTAGATGATATATCTTTAACTCTTGAGACGCATCCCAGTGGATATGTTCACATAGCCATTCGCAAATTACATACACAATTCCAAAAGGAAAGACAACTGCTAAGTATTGGGAATCTGACTCAAAAAGACCCTGTTTGCCAATTTATAAGAAAATTGGATGGGAAGCTTGTCCCTGACGCATAGACGTCAATCAAGCCGTTACTTTTCTTGTAAATGTTATATCTCTTTGTCTTTTCTTAATAATTGTGATTTGTTGTGTTGTTTTCTTTTATTTTCTCCGACAGGATCCAGACCTTTTTGACTATCACGATATTATTTCGCAACTAATCGTCCTCTGGAAGATACTTGTGCTATTTTTACTCACCCTTTTCAGGTACTATAAATTCAGCCTGTCATTGCACTTTTGAAGGCATCCAGAGTTGAGAAAGAAATACATAAAAAAATGAAAGCCACTTCAAGAAGACGAGTTGAAAACATCTGTGTGTTTTGCGGAAGTAGTGTTGGAACTAAACCACAATACGTAGAAGCAGCACAAAAATTGGGTCGAGTCTTAGCTGCAAGGAATATGCACTTAATATATGGTGGAGGCAATCTTGGACTTATGGGGATCGTTTCAAAGGCTGTACAGGAAGGAGACAGTCATGTTTTGGGAATCATCCCAAAACCCTTGGCAGAGGCAAATCTTATTGGATCATCAAACGGAGAGGAACTGATCGTGCCAGGTATGTCTGAACGACTGGTAGAAATGATTAACTGTGCTGATGCTTTTATCGCTTTGCCAGGTGGCTTGGGTACATTGGAGGAAATATTTATAGTTCTATCTTGGGCGAACCTGAACATACACCAGAAACCAATTGGACTGTTCAACGTTGATGAATTTTATGATTTTCTTTGTGTGTTTCTTGATGATGCTCAGAGAAATGGGTTCGTGTCAAAACCTTTGAAAGAACTACTCTTTACTGCCAGAACTGCTCCGGATCTAATAGACCAATTCATAGCCTATGAACCACAAGTTGACCCTATCCTTTCAAAGATAAATTGGTCCGAGGACGATCGTGGTAAGAGGCGTCGAATTACTCTGGATCTTAACCTTTAATTTCTTGTAGATTTTCAGCTAACCAGGTACGACCTTCTTAACTCTCCTTTTACTGTTTAAGACATTGGGGACAATGTCTCATTTAGGTTTGGGGGAGGGAATTAGTTGATCAGTACCTTGTTTTTAGTTGTGTGTTGTTTTATTTTTAGTCCAAAATTTTTCGAAAAATACAAAAAAATTGAAAATTTTTCAAAAATTACAAAAATATTTTTGCGTTTTTGTGTTTTGACTAAAAATGTGAAATTGGTGAGAGATAGCTGAGTAAGGAGTTTCCACTCCTGAGACGTATCTCAAACATATTTCGAAACAAGCTAATTTTTGTTTATTTCATTTTGAATTATTTAATTTGTGAATTCTCCTTAAAACGGACTAAAATGGATATTCATATGCTCAGTTGACAGATATTATCAACATATATAGTAACATACGGACATGAGCTAAAATGAAAAGTTTGTAATATTCAGTGCTCTAGTTAATTGGAGGAAACATCTCAAAAAGCAATGGAATAAAAAAAAAACGTCTGAGATCCGAGTTATTAAGCCTGTAAGGGTGTTTTAACACCTAGTGCCCTAAAACCAACTGGTTTGGGAGTCACTGGCCCAAAGCTCGTTACATGGATCAAAGATGCTGCAAAAATATATATATCTGAAGTCTGAGTAATTAAGTCTGTAGGGGTTTCTTAACACATGGTGCCCTAAAGCCAACTGGTTTGGGAGCCACCGACCCAACACTCGCTACATAGACGGAAGATATTGTATATAAATAAAAAATAGAGATAAAATCAAAGAAAAAATCAGAAAAATGAGAAAAATTATTCCATTGCTACAAAAAGGTGTGAAATCTGATAGAACCTTAGGACAAAAATATTACTCTCTTATCAACTGCACTTATGACTGTTGTGGGCAAAAATGAGTTGATTAATATTTTGTTGCATGTGTATATGGAGAATGGTAAATATAATCGGAGAAATTACTTATTCAGTAATTTAGAATAAAACAAAACAACTAGTAACTTGGAGTAGAAGTTCACCTGATTAGTCACTAACATCTTTATTCTATTTTCGCTTGTTTTTTTTTTTTTGCTTTTGTGTGCATTAGTTTTACTACTTTTTTACTTTTGTAAAAGTTTGTGGGTCATTGCTGTAAACCCTCACGAGACTACAACTCGTCCACTAGGGACACCTAGGGGTTTAAAGGCTTGTTGCATATGCTAAATGCAACCGTGATCCTACGAAAGTGGCTTAGTTAATTTATTTATGTTATTTTACTCTATGTTTTGCTCGAGGACTAGCAAAATGTTAGGTTTGGGGGTGTGATGAGTGGTAAATCTATCACTATTTCCCACTCATTTACCTAATATTTTGTACAGTTTCTTGAGTTTTGTGAATATTTTGATGTGTTTTGTGTTATTTTGTAGATAATAAAGTTTCAGGACATTCTGGAGGTGATTTGGGTCAAAACAGTGAAAATTGGACAAAAAGGGTATTTTTGTAATTGTCCGCGTCGCGACGCCAAGCCTTCAGCGTCGCGACGTCTAACATGCGCCGAGCAGTGCTAACGTGCGCCGGGTCCACAAATCAGAATCTGAGAAAAGTTTGACTTTGCTAAAATGCGCCGTGCCACGTGTCACCTGTTGGAGTTCTAGGTCCATATAATCGAATACAAGCCATGAAATATGTGTGAATACAAATCGAGAAAGTCGCGGAATACATACATCGAGCGGTTGAGCGACGATTTGGGCAACCAAAAACAATCTGCTCACTGGTGGACTGCACTGCAGTGGGCTACTGTGAACAGTGATTGCGCCCCTTATCTTCAAGATTTGAAGCTCCAAGCTTCATCATTTTGGTTCCCGGCTCATGGGTGGACTTCCCTATCACCTTCGCATTGATCTCGGAGTGTGCTAGCACTCTTGTTTTGCCACAAAACACACTTGCTTCCCTCCATTTTTCTTTTGCTTCCATCGGCAGTTCACTGCCTCAAGAACAAGAAGAAATGCGTGAGAGAGGAAGGAGAAATGGTGAGAGAGAGAAGTGAAAGTGTGTTGGAAAATTGGTTTTTAATTTGCTTATATATTTTCTACAAATAATAAAAGCAAATACACTTCCCTTTTCTTTCAAAAAGTCAAAGGAAGATATAAAAAATAATATATGTCTTTCAACTTTCAAAAAGTTGATTTCCAACCACTCACATCAAGTCTTTTCAATCAATCAATCTAATCAATTGTCACATCACTCAAAGTGACATGATTTGACGCTTGATGTGACGCTATATGCGACTAGCGATTTGACGCTTGATTTGACTTACGTGCCGCACTCGAATTCGAAATGCGAATGCATTCGCAAATAATCTCGGGCTCGGATTCGCTAATTCTAATTAACGAATTTTCCGTTGCGTCGTAATAAATGATTACGCCTAGCGAAATCACTATTCACGTCGCTAAAGAATTAATTCAAAATTAATTCACTCGCCCGAATTAAAATCTAATTTTAAATCCGCGTCGAAATCCATTTCATTTAATATATCAAATATTTATTTACCGATTAATTCTAAATTAATCGTTATCTCTCTTTATAGTATTTTATCCCAGACAAAATATCTCCGTAATTAATCCCAGATTATTTTCTCTCTCTCATCTTATTAATCCCAGATTAATATAAGTGCGAGTCATACGTCATCGGTGAATCTTTGGGAAGCGACCCATGAGATCCCCGGATATGTTGGCAGTCAAATTGGTCGTCGGACTATCCGAACACGTAAGTACCCGCGTACTACGTTTATACCAATTTACAAGACAAGGTTGGCCTCTAGCAAAGCGCATGCCTATCCAATTCTCCGGAAAAATCCTTACAGGAATAAAGGATCTGTATCAGGCGTAGTATACCGTAGTATTGTGTATTTCGGCCCAGTATCGGATAGTCACGTGCTAGGGCTGGGGCTGGATAATTGTCTGCCCCGTCCGAAGCACATGTCGGATGTCTGGTAACTAGTCTCTATAATCGGATATGCATGACCTAGTCATAATATCCCGATGGTTGCGCAACACTTAAGAGCACTAATACCGTATCCTGCGTGACATCATCTCCACTATGACTGGAGTGATACTTCCGTCTTGACATCACACCCAATACTCTACGATCTCAATATACCCAGCAGTCGGCGTACACAGAACCGGTTAAAGTCCTAGACGACCTCAACTAAAGTATATTGATTGTCGTAAGCATTAGCGGTGCAAGTCTCAGGTTAAGACCAAATACACCTACCCTGATGTCGGACTCCCATAGACACATAGTCATAATACCAATAGGATTCCGAGGGGTCTATCCAGAGTGAAGCTGTTTCCCGTACCATCGGTGAACACAACCTCCTATCGCACTTGCATAAGTATCCAATACTTAAATATATGAGAACTATGCCGTTGTGCCCTCACAACGCGCACAAGTGCAATACTAGCTATTCCGCATTATCGATGTCCTGTCTCGATAATACTCCGGCTAGGGATATTTAATGATTAATCCTTCGTGGACTGATACTGTCTCATATCACTCTCAATCCAGGAACTAATCATATGGACCTCTCTTCATTTATATATCTATGGTGATCTAATCACAAACGATGAGAGTGCAATTTCCTTGTCACATAGTTTAATTGTACAACAACACCATGATATGTACAAATAGTGACGCTATGGGTCATATTATCCAACAATCTCTCACTTGGCACATAGCCAGTCACTCGAGTGTCTAACACCCGAACTATGTACGGTTCGCTCAAATTGCTGAGAAAAGATTTTCGTCAGTGGATTTGCATGATTATCGTCTGACGCGATTTACACGATCATCACATCGCCATGATGTATGATCCGAACGAATCAGATGAATATCGAAGTATATATCTGGATCGTCGATGAGACCATTAATTCTTTAGCCTGTGCTGACGCCTAGCTCAGCCGCTAACAGAACTATATCTAATCTAATTAGATTTATTATCGATCCAAATGGCTTCTATTGCTGCTGCCTGCAGCTGCAGCAATAATCCGCATTTGTTGTTTATTCGGCAACAGTTATCTTGCTCGGAAGATTTCCAGCTCACTGTCCCGTTATTCAAACTTTATAGTACCGCAGTATTTAACTGTTTGGAAACTTGCGGCAGTGATCCCAGTCACTTCAAGTTCTCCTTCTCCATAGTTTTAGACAGCATCTTTAGTTCTCTAAGATACTAATAGATGTCTTTAACTTCAATCCAGTGACTATCACTGGATTGTCCTGATTGTGACTCCATATGCTCAAAGCGTATGAGACACCATATCAAGTACATTTTAAATGTACAATTTCCCAGAGAGTGTTAACAACTCCAAATCTATCCCAGTAGATCTTTATTCCTTGAATAAGGTTGTTACTCCCCAATTCTATCTACGGAGAATTTCTATGAAAGAATATCTATGAAAGCCAAGCTTTCACCAATTGCTTTATTGGGAATTTCACTGTCAGTGCGCTCCCACTAACCTCCTTATATACACAAGAATCATTTCGTTTTGAATTAAATCATAACCATTATGATTACATCAAAACGTCAGTTCCAAGAACCTATGCTTGCTTCAATTCACAAACATGGATTGAATAACCCGCAAACCTTGTTTGTCGGTTATACAAAATCGTCAGGATGTTGTAAGAATCCTCCAAGAGGTTTCCTTTTCAGGAAAGCGATTTTGATCTACAACTGACACATTTCATAAATGAAATATGCAGTTATCACAAGCATCTCAAAATGGATTTGCAATGGCAACAGGTAAAGGTTGAACCTTATTAACACAATGTTGATAACGATACCTTTCAGTCACAAGCCTAGCTTTGTACGTTGGTATGTTGCCTCCATATATGTCTTCCTTGAAGACGTTTACGGTACCAATAGGCACAATGCCTTGTGGTACAACAACTAGTATCCAAACATAGTTGTTATACATGGAATCCATTTCGGACTCATGGCACTTTGCCATGAAGGGAGTTGATACCTTGTATCATTTCCTCGTATGTAGTCGGTTGGTATTCCTCAATAAGATTTACATCTTTAAGGGTTTACATCAGAAACCCATACCCTAGGTTGTTTTCTGATCTCTCCGATCTACGCGGTTCTTGTGTATTTGAAGATTAATGGTTTAGTTTCATCCTTGATGAACTATTTATGTTCCATTATGGACTTCGTGCCTTGAACAGTATTACCTACCGATTTTTCATCGAGTTTTACTGTCCTCCTCCCACTTACCACTGCATATCGGTATTCCTCTCAGGAAAAACCGCATGGTGAGCAACAATCATATTGTTCTCATGTGAGATTTATAAGTACTATACTTATGGTTTCCCTTAGGATAACCTATATATGGCACTTATCCAATTTGGGTCCTTAGTTTGGTATCATCCAAACGTTATGCCCGGCATACCCAAATTATTAGGAATGAGAAACCCTGTTTCTTTCCTGTTCATATCCTATATGATATCTGTCAAACAGTTTTATATGGAACCTTATTCTAAATAAGTTTTTGTACTGTAAATACATATCCTTTGAAGGAAATGATAGCTCAGAGCGACTCGTGAAAACCTTATCATGTCCAACAAAATTCGGTTTTTAGTTCGGACACATCGTCAAACTGACATGTCTCGGGAGGAGTCCTCATCTGAAAGAATACCATACTCTTTCATGTATGTTTGAAACTTACTGCTTAAGTATTTTCATTACGGTCTTACCCGTGACTGTATAATACTATAGTCGATCTGTTTATCTACTTCGTGTCGAAACTCTAATAGTTTCCGATCTATGTTCTTCAAAAGAAACACATAACCATAACGTGATGCCACATCCGTTAAGGTCACGAAATATTCATGTTCACATCTAGCCTAGCTAGATATGGGCCCACTACCTTCACCATGAATAGGGCTAACAGATCGGTGGCACTTACACTATTA
>SKCR01047406.1:0-51078 GCA_019454045.1 Zanthoxylum bungeanum
TTAGATCATTGAACAATATATCATCATATGCCAATAAGTTTGGACATATTAAGACTAAAGGTGTGTCAATAAAAAATAAAATGTTCCTGCATCTAATATCTAAAGCTTAGATTCTTTTGCAAAACTTGATTAATCAAGATCTAAGAAAATAGGAGCTCCGGAAACATGTTTGGAACTAAGTTGCAATAGTAGTTTTCACAACTTAACCACATTCTCATAAAATTGTCTAAATAACATTTCAAACCTTAAGGGACTTCTATACTCAAAATAAATGCTTCCAGATGAAAATAAACCAAGCGTTAAGGAGAAAGCTCTATTACATGGAACTGAACAAATAAAGAAGACGATAACTTTCCCGAACTTCTGTCCTAGGGATCTACTACAATTTCTGCAGAGCTAAACCAAGAATAAGACCACATAGAAACTTGAAGCCAAAGATAATAATAATAATAAATAAAGAAGATGAGAGGAAAACAACTCAGCAGAAATAGTTTTACCTGTATGGGCCAAATTTGGTCTAGGGGTAATTTCGACATTTCACCTCAAGCCCACTGCTAAGTGCACCCCCTAACCAAACCCCAAGACATATGCAGGCCCAGGCCCAACGAGCACCGACACTCGAAATCGGAGGACCATCCAGGTGCCAGTCCACGTAACGCCCAAGCTCATAAACATCATTCATAACCCAGCCGTTCTAGCCTACAACGGGCAAAGACAATGAATACCCCTCATAAAGACGACCGTTACCAAGACTCAACAGACGAATAATCAAATGCACACCTCACAGATAGGTATATAAGGAGGAAATCTCCATAAGGAAGGGGGACTCACGACACAGCTCTCAAAACGTCTCGTTGATACCACCCTCACGGTACCCTACAGAGTTCAAGGTAGCATCTAACCTTGCCCTCTCCATTATAACTTTATGTTGTGCCTAAACTGACTTGGGCGTCGGAGTGCCCCCGGCACCCACCACACCGGTGGGCAGTACTCCCGCTCACTCTACG
Source organism: Zanthoxylum bungeanum (assembly GCA_019454045.1). Taxonomy (NCBI): domain Eukaryota; kingdom Viridiplantae; phylum Streptophyta; class Magnoliopsida; order Sapindales; family Rutaceae; genus Zanthoxylum; species Zanthoxylum bungeanum. The sequence goes on from SKCR01047406.1 coordinate 1,008, forward strand.
TTCTTTGTTTGCAGGATCGCTAGTGCCCCCTCCTTACTAAATCTCAATTGTAGGCCTCGGTGAAAATCAGCGTCTACAATTTGGCGCCCACCGTGGGGCCCCGGCGATTTGGGGCAAGCAAAGATCTCTCCATCAGACGACCGTTCACTAAACCCCCAATGAAGATATCATATTTCTCCAGCAGACCAATCACAACAATATTCCTCTTCCACGTGAAAGGAAGTACAAGAGTTCAAAAAAAAATAATTCTCCTCAATCTACCTGGAGTCACACTACTAAAAAGGGAGAGTTGAGCCAAGATAGTACCAGACCATGCAAAAAGGACCATTATCAACCTCTCCCTACATATGAAGTTTTTCGAATTCATCAGACAATATGAATGAAACTCTTTCCCCTTCATACGACATGAAAGCAGTGCCGTCTTCTCCGGACGTTATGAAGGGATTGTCATCTCCTCTAGGATCAAGGAGAAGGATGTCCCAGTCGACAATACCCGAATGAAAACTTGGCGTAGGCATCCCGGTCAACATTACCAAGATGGAAGAAGTCATAGTTTGATGACTGAGTTTCTACTCCACACGACAATGAAGAAGTCCTTACTAGAGTTTGATACTCCACTCGACACACAAGGAAGAGCTCTTAACTAAAAGTTTTAGTCGACACGACTTAAAGGAAGGATTGGCCATGACTGAAGTTCCATTCGACACGACAAATAGGATGCAGACTCGACATATGAAGAATTGGCTTAAGGCAAAGGAGCTACGAAGTCTTTCTTTTATACCACTCACAATTTGGTGCCTCAGGTTCCTGTGCCTCAAAGCTCCCGCTCTCGCCCACAATGTTTAAGTGGAAGCCCAAAGCTGTCCAAAGTATACGTTATGCCTTCAAAAAAAAAATCAAGCAACATAGAGAGTGTGTACAAAGGTCGGATGAAGACCTAACTTCAGGAGGTAATATCACTCGATTCGACAATGTGTCTACAGATGTTTGGCATCAGATGGAAACGCCACTAGACAGGGCAAATGTAAGGTCTACCATGCGACTCTACATATTTCAAGTCCAACCTTGGGAACAAAGAAAGATATCCGGGAAGTATGATAGACAATAACCATGTTGAATGCAGACCTTCCAAAATTGAAATAGTTCGACCATCAAGCTAGATGACATTACATATTATTCCTTCCCAACTTCATCTATTACTCAAGAGATGAAAAAGATCGATATAAATGCCATGTCATAACTTGGAAAAACCTTTTCCTTATGAACTTCAACCGAATTTCATTGTCGGCAACACCTATATGAATTTGTAAGTGCTTGACACCCATTCGACTCAGCTCATACGACATCCAGGAAACACCAAAGACCACCCCTCTAAGTGCAGAAAGCTCAAAAGACAAGACTATGTGTAGAGCAAAAGTGCTCATAACAGGCCACTCTGCCAAGCTGCCAAATGCCCGTGCCCTAACAACAAACCTGCCAGCCCACTAACTAATATCCTGGTCGAGCCAGAGGAATTAACCCAGCCCATGATTTCCCACAAAATGAAACCACAATACTCATGTCGTCGACCATCCAGAGATCAAACAAAAAGCCCAGAGGGCACAAACTTGCCCACTGCCTGAAACCCATTAAGTTAGCCGATTTTGAGAATTCATGATGAGCCCAAACGACCACGCTTAAAGCCAAACAAACACTTATAATGACAACTCTCCCTCTGCCGAAGATGAAGCCAGATCAGCCATATCCATACACGACCAGAGATCAGGAACAGATCGCAGAGCCCATGTCATCATAACCAGGAGACACGACAGAGATTGATGGAGCACATAAGTCGTGCTTGAGACCACACGAAACCCACTGAAAGTTGCCGAGTTCATTGGTAAGGAGCATGTCGAGTCGACAGAGGTTGGTGGAGCACATAGGTCGTGTTTGAGACCACACGAGAACCCCCACTCCATTCCACGAGCTAGCTGCAAGGCTGTCGAATGCTAGACCATTCGACAGTCCATAACTTGCACAGAAGCAGGTCCAAACCAATCCGGACTCCGTATAGAAATTGAATTCGACTCTACAGTGGCGGTACAGGAAGATGCAGAGCAATAGCATGACAATTGAAGAGTCAGATTTGTTTCCAGATATTCTTGGCTTTAAGACATTCTCTCGAACAGTTGATAGGCGTTATTTGTTTCTGCGGGAGGAAGTCGAAAGCTAAAATTTATACCCAGCCTACGTGCATGAATCCAATAACAGAAATGTCTCCCAGTCGACATGCATAAGTCCAGTAATATGAATATCCCCAGCCGACACAGAAATGTAATCCACCTAACATGCGAAAATCCAATACGTGAATATTTTCCAACAGATTCGACGTAGTGAGCATGCGACACGGGCCTACACGCAACAACAACAGCCAAAATCCAACCCATTGAGCTTAGCCCAAAATCAGAGTCGCCGAAGCCATTCTCAACGCGGAGGGCGCTTGGCGTCGACGAGAATCGAGTTGAGGAAATGAGCCGTGATCTACTTAGCGCGGCGCTTGGCGGCCTGGAAGTCTTTGACGAGGGAAGAGACGTTGTTGTGGAAGGAGGGGTCACGGTGGAATCCGGTGCGAACAAAATTGGGGCAGAGAATCCCGTTGGTCTGTGTAGACATGATGAAGGCGGCGTCGTTTAGTCTTCATAATTGTGTTTAATAGTTGTGTTGTCTGATAAGTATTGTGGTTCGTCTGTCATTTGAGAGGTAAAGAAGAAACCCTAGAGACACGAGAGAATAAGGTTAAAAATGAGTGAAGTAATTGGAGGCTGAAGAGGCGCACTTCATGCCGCATATGGTGTGTCCTCATCCACGTCGCTTGAAGAGCTGCTATGACACCTGGAACCATACTACCATTGCTTTGTGATTTCCTTGGACCGAAATGGCATTTGATTACAGCAACGCCTCAGTCAACTTAGTAGCTAGAGAGATCAGTTCTGCGATTAGAAGCAGTTTCGGCCCTAATGACTGTTACTGATCTTTGTTTCCCTTAGTTGTTTTGCTGTCTTCTCTCTAAATTGAGCGATGTGGGACTTTTGAGTGTGTAGTAATGGTTGAGCCGACTTGTTTGTTTGGAGTAGCCGGTTTGATGATGAATGGGCTACTGCTTTTGTTTTTCTTCTTTTGGACCTTGTTTGGGCTTGCACTACCAGATATGTTTGGAGTCTGTGTTTTTGGAATCTGTGTTTGTTGGCCTCTTAAGGCTTCCTCTAGCCGGTTGGGCTCGTTTTCTTGTATTGTTTTCTCAGTGGGCTAGATTTTGCTAATGGGCTATTTGTGGTCCCTCTCGTTTCCATAGTTGTACAGGTCGTTGGGCCAATTCCGGTCTTTTGGGTTTTGTGTCTCTGGGCCGTCTGGGCTCGTTTATTTGCTGTTTGTTTTTCTCGATGCTTTGTTGAAATACTTTAGCCTATAGTCGACTCTACTACGTGGGCCCTACTGCATATATTATGAATATTTAACAGTCGACATATGATGTTTTGTTGGATTACACATGTCGTATGACTTATATCTTCCTGGACTCATCAAGTCCAGTCGACCGGGGACATCCCCCACGGACTCACGTCGAGTCAAGTTGTAGACATGGATTACACATGTCGTATGACTTATTTCTTCCTGGACTCCATCAAGTCCAGTCGACCGGGGACATCCCCCATGGACTCATGTCGAGTCAAAGTTGTAGACATGGATTCCACATGTCGTATGATTATATCTTCCTGGACTCATCAAGTCCAGTCGACCGGGGACATCCCCCACGGACTCACGTCGAGTCAAGTTGTAGACATGGATTACACATGTCGTATGACTTATTTCTTCCTGGACTCATCAAGTCCAGTCGACCGGGGACATCCCCCATGGACTCATGTCGAGTCAAAGTTGTAGACATGGATTCCACATGTCGTATGATTATTATCTTCCTGGCCTCATCAAGTCCAGTCGATCGGGGACATCCCCCATGGACTCATGTCGAGTTAAAGTTGTAAACATGGATTACACATGTCGTATGACTTATTTCTTCCTGGACTCATCAAGTCCAGTCGACCGGGGACATCCCCCATGGACTCATGTCGAGTCAAAGTTGTAGACATGGATTCCACATGTCGTATGATTATTATCTTCCTGGCCTCATCAAGTCCAGTCGACCGGGGACATCCCCCACGGACTCATGTCGAGTCAAAGTTGTAGACATGGATTACACATGTCGTATGACTTATATCTTCCTGGACTCATCAAGTCCAGTCGACCGGGGACATCCCCCACGGACTCACGTCGAGTCAAGTTTTAGACATAGATTACACATGTAGTATGACTTATATTTTCCTGGGCTCATCAAGTCCAGTCGACCGGGGACATCCCCCATTGATTCAACTCGAGTCAAGTTGTAGACACGGATTACACGTGTCGTATGACTTATATCTTCCTGGGCTCATCAAGTCCAGTCGACTGGGGACATCCCCCTTAGATTCATGTCGAGTCAAATTGTATACACATGCCGTATGACTAATTTCCTGACCTTCACCTGGTTCAATCGCTTGGGTACTTTCGCAATGGCTCTGGTAGAGTCAAGCTCATAATCCCGACCATCATTTGGCTCAGACGATTGGGTACTTCCCCAATGGCTCTTGTAGAGTCAAGTTGATAATTTGACATTCGTTTGGTCAATAGGCAGCATCAACGCTCGAGTACACCTACATAATATGGCTTCGTCCCAAGCGACACATGCGTCAAGTACTCTCCAAGCCAATGACTCTTGACTTAGAGAGTAGGGGACAAACTGTATGGGCCAAATTTGGTCTAGGGGTAATTTCGACATTTCACCTCAAGCCCACTGCTAAGTGCACCCCCTAACCAAACCCCAAGACATATGCAGGCCCAGGCCCAACGAGCACCGACACTCGAATCGGAGGACCATCCAGGTGCCAGTCCACGTAACGCCCAAGCTCATAAACATCATTCATAACCCAGCCGTTCTAGCCTACAACGGGCAAAGACATGAATACCCCTCATAAAGACGACCGTTACCAAGACTCAACAGACGAATAATCAAATGCACACCTCACAGATAGGTATATAAGGAGGAAATCTCCATAAGGAAGGGGGACTCACGACACAGCTCTCAAAACGTCTCGTTGATACCACCCTCACGGTACCCTACAGAGTTCAAGGTAGCCTAACCTTGCCCTCTCCATTATAACTTTATGTTGTCCCTAAACTGACTTGGCGTCGGAGTGCCCCCGGCACCCACCACACCGGTGGGCAGTACTCCCGCTCACTCTACGTTCTTTGTTTGCAGGATCGCTAGTGCCCCCTCCTTACTAAATCTCAATTGTAGGCCTCGGTGAAAATCAGCGTCTACATTACCTTCAAACAATCTGACATACATAATGACATTCCATTCTCGAACTATAAGCCACTAACTTGCAAAAATGGGATTCAAGTGCAAGACTATAAGAAATGACAACATTTATAGGAATTAGAAGACTACCTATAGATAAGTAAAAAGTCATAGAACATTCAATATAGCTCTAGAAAATAAAGTGGCCCTTTCAATGACTACTCTATTAACTCCAATAATTGAACAGCCTCTCTTCATAACTTAGTCAAATTTGGCCATTTATATGCATGATGATACACCAATATGAACTTTAGGTAATCATACAATTCAACTTTCAGTCGATAGACAAGTACAAAGTAAGAAAAGCACACAAAATATGAACTTTGGGTAATCATGCCCTGATTGATTGCTCCGTAGTTGAAAACTCAAATATTAAACTAGGTAAATCATCTTCTTGCTAAATGGTCCTCGGTGCACTCCAAAATATTAACAGTTTGACTGGTTTTTATAATGAATAACAGAACATTTAACTGCATCTACAGAGGAAGAAGACAACTGAAGAGATTATATTTGATCTATTTCTTCTCCAGGAAGTGAACACCAAATCCAATCAATATGAGACCCAGTGCAAAGTGGACAGCATAGTAAAAAGAAAACATATTCTTAAAGCATTATTTAGAAATAGTCAAATAACAAGGTTAAACAATCTAGAAATATGCGAACCAGACAGGGTTTGTCTTTGCAGGGACCAAATAAAGAAAATTACAGTAATAAAAAAGAAACTATGACAAAAACAAATTACTCATCTTACCCCATCACTATGTAGACCAGATGTTCCTCATGAACCGAAATATTAGAACATCAAAGTGCGTGAAATAGAAACTATGACAAAAACAAAACAAAAAACCATGAACAAGCAGTATTCATATATCATACAAAAATCTTCTGAGATATGCCCAAAAAAACAGTCTGGTAAAGCAAGCTGGAAATTTCATACTCGACATCATATCATTCACTGAGTAATTTGAGTAAAATCTCAAATATTAGAACATCAAAGTGCATGAAATAGAATGAAATCAAAAGCGAGACATAAGAAGAACAACATTCGTCCTAAAGCATTAATGGAAGCAAGATCATCAGTACTTGAACCAAAACTTAACATAAGCAAACCAGAAGGTAATACTCCCATCTTCCCAGAAGTCCAATATCATTTCCCTACAAAAGTTTGCAAAAATGAAGGTCAAACTATGATCAAAACTAAAGAATTCAAAAAGAAAAAGCTAGAAGCAAGAAACTTAAAAAAATGACCAAAAAAACTCATCATGTGATTTGTGCATCGTGGCTAGTTCAAAAACTGGAATATGAGAACATAAAATATCACATTAGTCTTTTAATTTGTGAGTTTTTTTCCAACTTAAGGAATTTAAAATGTCTAAAGTTACAGATACAGTTATATCATAAAATAGAATGTACCTGTAATCATTCAAAAACAAACTCCAAGGTTAAGTGCTCTACATGGTGTCAGCACTATCAGTTCTAGAAGGATCAACAACAACAGTGACCCAAAAAATGTCCAATGCCCTCCAAGACTGTCAGCACTATCAGTCATTTCAGGGACTTCCTTCACACTAAGTAGAAGCTAAAACCTAATAGAAATCAACACATTTTCAAGCCAGACTAATAGAACAGATTGACTTGATTTTTTACTTTCAAGTTAGCAATTTTAATATATATATATATAATATATATATATATATATATATATACACACATATACATATACATATACATATTCTTGACAAATGATGAACATAGAGCCCTGTTTCCTCTCCCTTTCTTCCAGTTTCTTGGAATTTCTTGGATATTTCTTGATTCTTCCATCATTTTCTTGCAATAAAACATGAAAAAATTAACAGAGAAAAAATATAGTAAATAATTACTCTCCTTTTGCATTTCTTGGCAATAAATCAGAAAAAAGAAACATATTAAAAAGAGTAAAATGTTACCTGACGATAGCTTTGATACTATATCTTGCACGTCTCTTAAAGGGGTTCGGAGAAGTAAACGTGATGAGAATTGGGGCTTATCGACGGTAAAAATGAAGGGATGGTTTTTAGAGAAGATGACCCCGAAAAGAATCCGTTGCGCTTGAGGGCGGCCGCTGCAGTAACAGAATTAGGGTACGAATATGAAGACCATGGCCAGTGAAAGACTCGTTGCGGTTGAGGGCTTTGGGCAGGCGCTGCGGCAAGGGAGCCTTAATGTTGGGCGGATGATTTATGCCACCGTGCAACGTCTTAGAGTTTGAAGAATTTAGCAGACAGAGAGAACGAGGGAAAGGGTTTTGATTCGAGGGCGCGGTCAAATGAGGAGAAATCAGGATATATTTATAGGAAAAAAAGGGGAGAAATCTACTAGCCGTTTGAAGACAAGATTTTCAAATCCCCCAATTTAACTATGGTTGCTGTTAGTGTCCATCGTCAATGAGGATTGACTGGACTGGTGTTGTGTGAGGATTTGTTAATGATGATAATAATAATAAAAAAATTCAAAAATATTAACTTAATACTAAATTAGAATTTTTTTTCCTTTTTTGAATTCTAAAATAATTCATCTTTAAAGGTATATTAATATCGTTATAATAATGTGTGCAAATTTATATTAAAATACCCATATCATAGAGATTTAACTGTTATAATCAAATAAATCAAGATTTGATCCTAATTCTAATGAGCTGGTGCCAAATCATTAACGATTATGATATATCCCGCACTAGTTTTTGCCCGTGCCTACGGCACGGTGTTACAGTATTTGGCTAGTGCCTACGGCACGGTGTTACAGAATTAAATGATTTTATTTTTTAATTAAATGATGTCCGTGCCTACGGCACGATGCACGGTGTTACAGTATTTGGCCGGTGCCTACGGCACGGTGTTACAGAATTAAATGATTTTATTTTTTAATTAATGATGCCCGTGCCTACGGCACGGCACGGTGTTACAGAATTAAATGATTTTATTTTTTAATTAAATGATGTCCGTGCCTACAGCACGGTGTTACAGTATTTGGCCCGTGCCTACGGCACGGTGTTACAGAATTAAATGATTTTATTTTAACTTTCTATTTTTTAATTTGAAAATTTGAAAATTTTGACCATTTCCATCAATCAATTCACTCTCTTTCCTCCAATTACCAATGAAATGATCTGAGCCGTTAATTAAGCCACATAAAGAGAGCCGTTGGATGCACTCTCTTTCCTACAACACCATTCTCATTTATTATATAGATGTTTGACCTTATTCCTGTAAGAGAATTTGAGTCAGAGACTATGCAGTAGTTGCAGTTTTGAAGAATATGTTTACTGAGATTGAAACCTATTGTTGGAAGAGAGATTATGTCTCTTAGACCTGCTGCTTTTATAGAGGCCATTGATTTGGTAGTTCTTCAAGAGGAAAAGATTAGGGATTTCAATTTTCCTTTTAAAAACAATAGAAGTCACTCACCAATGTCTTTAACTACCACCTTTCATGTTACTGTTTTTGTAGAAATGTTGGAAAATCCTTCGTCAAACCACCTGATCTGAGCTTAAGCGGAGTAGGTAAAACCCCCTGCTGCCCAGGATCTTACAAGAAAATACACCCACTGGACTCGAACTCTAGATCTGACAACCAACTCCTAAGCATTTTACCACCAAGCCACACCCCTTGGGGACTTTTCCTGTCACTGTTCCGTTACCTAAACCTACAATTTCAACTTTAGTAGGTTTAGGCACTTCTGGATGGTCAGTCAAGAGGGTAACACTTGCTGAGATGCATGTTAGGAGGGATAAATGATTATGTTACATTTGTGATGAGAAGTTCCATCCTCATCAGTGTAAGGCCAAAATATTACTGATTATGGTTTCAAATTTAAAAGATAATGCTCATTGGAATTCTGAAGAGACTAGTCATTATATGTTACAAGAAAAAGATTATGGAGTTATTGAGAAAAGGCCAGAAATAAGCTATCATGCACTTTCAAGTCACCCTTATCCAAAAGCACTTAAGTTAATGAGATCTATTAATGGTAAAACTTTGAACATTTTAATTGATAGTCGTAGCACCCATAATTTCATTCAGCAAAGGGTTTTATCATATTTAAGACTGATTGCCCTATTTTCTGATCCTTTTTGAGGCAATGATGGGCAATGGAGAAGCTCTCAAGTGTAACAGTGTTTGTCCATTAGTGCCTTTGGAATTAATATCTTCTTATTACCTATCCAATGTACATAATTGGTATTGAGAGTTCAATGGTTAGAGGTTCTGGGCCGTGATAATGGAATACAAGATCATAACTCTTTTTGGAGTTTTAAGGCGATCAATTGATCTTATGTCTCTTCCTCAGTTAAAGAGAATGGTTGCAACTGATTCTATAGCTACCTGTTGTACACATGACCCTAATGCATCTATATGAATGTGCAAGTGTCTTATGAGCTTAGGTGCTCAGATAAACAATTCACAATACATATAAAGCTCTAAGCTAAGACTAAACAAGATTTTCTTCTTTTTGTCGTTAGTCTTCACATTCACGGACTGCACCACCAACGTGCTTCAATATCTTTATATAATGTCTCGCTAATGCACATCGAAGACTTTAAGTGTTGACATCATCAAAATCCATCATACGATTATGTCGCTAAAAATCTCTCCCTTTTTGATGATAGCAACCTTTACAACTTGTGAAGTTTTGAGAGTCCAAATTGTTGACGATTTTGCTCCCCTCAATATTAGCTCCCCCTCAATGTGATCTCATTCCTATGATTTCCCCCCTTTAACATTATCAAAAAGAGTGGAGAAGCAATAAGTAAGCTTTATGAGATACTAATTTAGATGTGCAATAAATATTTGAAAATTCATCAAAAAGCACAATTTGCCATAAAAAATACATATAGCATAAAATGTACATAGATTAAGGAAATATTCATTTTATTCAAAAAGTAGCTATAAGCATTAATATCCATGAACATTCACCAAAATAAATCCAAAATATGTAAAAACATGTAGACCATAATGATAAGCTAGGGATCTCCAGTAGGGAATCGATCTTCTTTTCCATGGAGTCTAGGTTTTGTTCCACTCTAATGCTGAAGGTAGTGGACGAAGTGGAGAACTGAGTGATATTTGTGGAGAGAGTGCCTAGACTTTTAGTGATGAGCAGAAAATATATCAATATTTACCGCCTCTTTTACCTAATATTTTGTTTATTTTCTCGGGTTTGATGAATGTTTTGATGTATTTTATGTGTTTTACAGATAAATAAAGTATTGGGATTTAATGGAATTAACTTGGGGCTAAAATGATGAAATTCGGAGCAAAAAAAAGAAGAGAAAACGGAAATTTACTATACACGTCACGAAGTGCAGTCCTAAATTCCAATTTTGTGTAAATTTCATATTTTGGCCATAACATTTTCATCCGATATCCGATTGAGCTGATTCAAGTGCCAGATTAAAGAAGACACAGAGATCTACAACTTTCAAGATTTAAGCATTTTCAAATTCTGAAGTTTACAAGTCCGAAATTGATAAATAATCTAGTGTATTTTGTGTAATGACTATAGTCATTTTCAAAATGTAAAATAAAATTAATAAAAGTAAAAAGTAAAAATTGTCAAACTTCCACCAAACATGCTTGCATGTTTAGTGCCATGTTTGGTGTCATGTTTGATGCCATGTTTGGTGGAGCAATTGGTGGAGAAATTGGTGGAAGGTTTTAGATTTTCCTATAAATACCAAGCTTAACTTTGTAAAATTTTCATGCTTTCTTTGGAGGAATTTCTCCTTGTAAACCTAAAGGAAAGTGTCTTATGTATTACTTTAAGTTTTCTTGTATTTTCTTTTGATCAAATTAATAAAAAATTTTGTGTTTTCATTTACAGCATGAGCAGGTAATCTCATTTTGCTGGGTGAAGAGGTAAGACTTTTAATATAATAAATTAGATTAATCTCCCTTATTTTAATTAAAATTTGGATTAATTAGTTTCCGCCTATATAGCCGGTTTAGGTGACAATCTTATTTACCGCCTATATGGCTGGTTTTACATTATTGGACTTAGTTTCCGCCTATATGGTCGGTTTATGTGCTAACCTTGTTACCGCCTATATGGTCAATTTATATGATTTTATTTCCGCCTATATGGTCGGTTGGACTTTGGATCAATGATATCACCGCCTATATGGTCGGTTTAAATATAATTAATCGGTAAATATTGACAATAAGAGATATTTTTAATTTTGAAATATTAAAAGATGATCCTCTAACCCCCCAGCAATTTCTTTTATTGTACTTTTACATTTCTAATTTCCAGTATTTAATTTTCAGCATTTACTTTATTTAATTTCCAGCATATACTTTATGTCTTTTATTTTATTTAAGCTTTTATTAGCCTTAGATATGTGTCGTAACTAAGTCCGTTATCTGGGGTTGTGATGAATTCCAATATCACCGAGTTATAAGGGGTTATTTTATAGTTTGCGTAATATAAAGGTTTACTTATTAAGTCTTAAGCTTAATGCATCTTGTTAACTGACCACTAATAAGATTGATCTGGTAAACTTAAAATAAACTTGACAAATGAATTTTAGGTTTCAGTCTTAGACGTAATAGCCCACGATCTTCTTTGAGGATAGATAACCCTTTAATAGATTTCCTTGCATGATAGACATATACCTGTAGGGCGGGGGTAACCATAATTGGAACTTAATCTTAATGAATCCATGTAATTTGGTTGACATAGACATATGGTTCAATTGGGTTATACTGGGTATGTGCAGCTGACCATCGACATGGGCTTTTGCATAATTTTGTGTTCCAGGTTAGTAAACCGATTTATTATACAAACTTAAAATAACCATTTCATCTTTAATTAGATATAGGAGGTAATCACAACCATGGATAGTTTTTATAAATTTGAATTTTTATTAATCTACTTTCACGTCTTTTTATTTATTTGTTTTAAATTTTAAAGTCACCATTTCAATCAAACAATCAATCTACTAGATACTAGTAATCATTTGACCTCATATAATTAATAGATTAGGTATTAAATCCTCGTGGGATCGATACTTTTTATACTACTTGAACGATACGTGCACTTGCGTTATATGCGTGTGATTACGCACCGGTCAGTCAGCTAGAGAATCAAGTTTAGCCATGAAAAGGTTGTGTTGCTCATCCGTAGATGGTCTAGAATGCGATGGTTATGCTACTCCAGCTGCTGCAATGTCGGCTTCCTCATTAAAATCAACATCACTAATCGTTCTTGGTCTTTTGGAAGTGGAGGCTTCTAAAGCTTTGGTCTTTGTATTCATACTCCAAATGCCGTTGACTTTTTCCCACTATTTGGCATAAAATGTGGCTAAAGTAATATGTTGGTGTAGAGTGACAATGAATTGTGGTTCATCAAGGCTGATTTGAACATGATATTTTTGGAGAAGTTGGGAGATTAGAGAGCTTTAACGGAGACTCTGCTGGGGATGAGAACATGCAGTTTGTATATATTGACAAACCAGAAACCCTAGGTCTATGGGTACGTCTAACCCGATGGATCCCATGACTCAAATATCTAAAATATTAACAATATAAATATGGCATTTACGTGGTAAGATAATGCATTGGATGATTTCTGTGAGAACCTGCATATCAAAGCCTAAGTCAACATTTTTAAGAACATTGACATCCGGCTATGGATGAGGGGCGACGATGTCTCTCTGCATAAATTCCACAACTCCGACTCCAGAGATCCACTCAAGTTGACAGAAAGCTCTATGTGAGGAGGCAAAAATAGATCTGTTGTCTGAGGTTCGAATGAGATGGTTAACAATGTTGGGAGTGATTGTGAAATGAGTTCCATTGACCGTAGTCCTCAAAGCTCAGTGAATACTAATAGGAAACTCCATATTGGTGTAAAACACTTTGACAAGGTTTGGATAGATAGGAACACATATTTGACAAAAGCAAGTAAGTTCGTGACGCTCGAGAATAGAGTGATAGGAAAAATCTATCAAATCTTCAGGATTGTAAAAATAGGGTTTGGACAACACTTTCTTTTTAATAAATTCTTTGTAAATCTTCTTTTGACGATCATTTGTAGAGTACTGTTCAGGATCAAGCTCATGGTTCATTTTGCAAAAAGAGTAGAATGTTAGGGATTTTGTGCAAAATAAGTAAAGTTTTGGGGTTTTTAAAAAACGATGTGATTTATGCAAAAAAGTGATGGATATTGGCTTTAAACATGTCTTAGAGTGATTTTGATAAAGAAATTTTACCAAAATTTACCAAATCTATTTCTAAGATTTTCAAAACCTAAAAATTGGGAATCTAAGAGATTAATGAGTAAAAGAGTGAAATGATAACCAAAGATTAGTAGGAGAGGGATGCGATTACCTTAGGATGAGTTTGGAGGAGGAATGACCATGTTTGAGAGAGATTAAAGTGATTTTGAGATGAAAATGACGAAGAAAAACGGTCTAGCGTTTTAAAACCCAAAGATCGATATAATGACCGGTAAGCCCAAGGCCAGACCGATAAGCCTTATCCTAAAAATTAACAACCAAACTCTATATTCCCAATAGGGGTGAATTGAGCTATTGTCTAATAATGCAGAATTTAAAATCTTTGCCGATTTTATCTATTTTTACCAATTTAGCTTAGGTCGATTTTCTCTATTTCAATATATCACTTATATGCAAGTTTCTACACTATAAGCATATATGTAAATAAAAGCTTGCAATAAGTAAAGAGTTAGGAATAGAGAAAATAACACTATAATTTATAATGGTTCGGCCAACAATGCCTACGTCTACTCCCCTAAGCCGAGCTTGAAGATTTCCATTATCAACTCAGTTTTCTATGGCTCACCCGCAACCAAGAGATTTATACACTAGGTTCATTCCAAACCTTTACACTATGAGTTTTAGATATAGTCTCACTTAAAAACCTCAACTAAGAGTTTTAGATAAAAAGCTCACTCACAAACCTCTTACAAGTATTTGAATAAAAGATTTACGAACAAACTTGGGCACTCATAAAGATAATGAAGATTCTAAGTATGAGTTGCTTACCTAAGTGTTCTAAGATCACTAATAATAAATATGAAGGTGCAGTGTGTGAGTTTGATGTATGAGAGTGTATGACTATGAGGGTTTATAAAAGTCTTTATTTTTGCCTTAGAAAAAAGTTTAAGAAGGTGTAAGAACCATTGCAAAAATGAAATTGAGGCTCAATTTATAGTAAAAAGAAAAACTGCCCCAACATGCCTGTTTGAGACCTGTATACCGTTCTACAGACACCGGTATGCCAGGTCTAGCTCCTCAACGGCTATATTACTATTTGAATATATCTGTTAGGATCGATATGGTCACCGGTATGGGGATGTGGGAACCACTTTCCTAATGCATCGGAAACATGTTAGACACCCGCATCGGACTTGAAATTTTTTTCTGCCATTCTCTTTGAATGGACGAATATTACCGACACCAAGACTGAATTTTTGCTTCTGTTTTGGACGAAATTTCAGCCCCGGAACAGCCCCCGAATAGCGACAAAAAAATTGGACTGTTTTGAACCCGAAATGCACCAAATTCGATCCCCAGTTCAGCCATTGTATGAATCAGTTTTTGCTATATTTCAGGTCTGATTTTTTAGCCAAAACAGTCCCAACACAGCCCCAAAATACCTCTTAAAGCTCCCTAAAAATTCGGGATCAAATCCAAAACAAATCGAGCCCCGTTTCACCAATGTTATATGTGGCAATGAGCAAAAATTATGCTCACTACCATGGGTCAAGGAAGAAGGAATAAGATGAGTTTTCGTTCAACACCAAATGGACTTACGTGCTATGGGTCAAGGTTTTTCTTTATTTTTCTTCTTGTTCTTTTTCTTATTTTCTCAACACTTGAGAGAGTTTGAAGAAGAAGAAGAAGAAGATGTAAGCTAGGTTGCATATGAAAGACTTAGCCAAACAAGAAAATTAGAAATCCTTTTATACTTAGGGTTATTTATTTCCAAAATAAATAAAACCATTACCCTTCTACGAAGGAGAAATTCGGCCAAGAAAAGGAATTTCTAATAAATTTTATAACATCAATTTTTAATTACCATAATTAAAAGGATGTTACAAAATTAAAAGGTCATCACTCTTTTAAAAGATGTAACTCCCAAATTTAAATTCATGAGTTTTGCAACCTATCATAACTCACCAACCAAAAATTTAGAAATTCCAAATTTGGCCTCATTATAATATCATATAAAATTTAATATTATGTATTCAATAATTATCATATAATTATTTACAAATATATATTAAATTTTAATATAAAGTTCCAAGTGTGACAAAATAACATTATTAATCATACTAATAATATATATACATATGTGAGTATATAATTGGACTATCTAATTATACTAAATCTGCTACAACATATTGAGCTAGCACGAGGACCAAATGGACCTATGGTTTCGACCTCCAATAATCCAGGAATATTAATTAAGCTCTTAATTAAATATTTCGAATGATTAACTCCATATTATTCCACTAAAAACTCGAAGCTGCACTCGCGTTGCCTCAGAAATTATAAGAAACTAATTTTCATCTGGGTTTAGTCCTATATGATCACATCATACAAGGTGCCTCCATTCTCATGTCTCCACATGGACGATCAGGGATCAAGGTTACCATACAATTATAGAATGGACCGCAGCTATAGATAAACCACAAACAAAGTACCCACTTTGTTTGCTCTCTATGGACTATTTTAGATTACTAACTTCAGACTTAAATCCTCTTATGTATGACACTCATACACTAAGTCAGAAGGGACATGAGTAATCTAGGGTAAACATGATAATATATAATATGCAATATTAGCAAACATGTAGGTTCCAGTGGCTATGCAATCTCCAGGAATACCGATATGGTAGGTCGGTATGTCACCGGTATGATGCATGTCGGTTTCAGAGAGCTTGCAAACAGAGCAGGTCCACCGATATGGTGACCGATATGGGACCGATATGCTGACCTCTGTGCAAAAATGCAGAATATGAAGTTTTAAAGCATTTTACACATAACCTTAATGCATATATATGAATGTGCATGTATCATATGAGCTTAGGTACTTAGATAAACAATTCACAATACATATAAAGCTATAAGATAAGACAAAATAAGATTTTCTTCGTTTTACCGCTAGTCTTCACATTCACGCTCTTCACCACCAACGTGCTTCAACATCTTTATGTAATGTCTCGCTAATGCGCGTTGGAGACTTCAAGTGTTGACGTCATCACAATCCATTATGCCTATGTCGCTAACATAACATACCAATGACCCTAATAAAGATTTTTAATGGACACACTTGATAAAGGTTATTTCATAAATATTATAATGTGTTGTTTTATCTTTTACGTTAACTATACTTGAATAGTTATATAAAAATTCTTCTAGCCTTTATTTCTATTTGCATGTGGGATTAATCAATTTCCTCTTATTTTTCCATCTTAATAAGTGCCTTTTGTGAGAATTTCTCATTCATCCGAAATTTTGAGCATATGAATATATGGTTTTGAAGTACTTACGGCGGAGAATTTGAATCACTCACGACCTCTTACTTTCACTAAGTAGGTCTCATTCAAAATCATGCTTCAAAATCATGTTATTTTTCCAACATTTAAATGTATTAATCAAGGGAATGGGTGTTACACAAGTACACAACGACCCTTATTTGTAATGAGGGGATTATTGCATTCAAGGTTTCACAAATCAATATAATTATATGTGTCATCTTCTCTATCATGATTCATGAGAAGCTTGTTGTTCATTGATCTTAGTGTATGCAAGAGGCAATAAGGGAACCATTTTAATCCTTCCAACGAAAGCTCGTTTCCTCAAGTTGTGATATCATTATCCTCCACAACAAAGATGACCGTATTTTCAAATCTTCATCCTTATGATGTGTCAAATTTCTTTTATATATCATAGATCGTTTGACTTCATTATACTCTTTACAAAATCATTGCCCCATTAATGTGTTTATAAAACAAAATGCAATAATATGTGTGTATGTGTACACTTGCTAATATATTTTGAAACATTAGCAGGGGAATAACAAGCACTAGGGAGAATAACAACAGGTGTGTCATTAATTTTGAGACAAGACTTGGATAATCTTCATCTTTGATCAAAATGCACATGTGAGAAATTGCAGTAAGAAATTTTGCACCCAAGACAGAAAGAAATTTGCAAGAAATTTTGTCAGTGGTAGGTGGCTGAGATATTGCAGCAAGAAAGCTTTTATCTATGTTTTAAAGGCCTTTAGTTAGATCAATCATCCTTTCATCTTCTTCCATTCACATAATCAATCATACTTTTCATCTCTTTTTCTGCAGCAATATGCTACATAACCTCTTATTTTTTATGTGTTTCTTTTCTTCCTGAAGTTTTTGCATATGCGTGCTATACATCTATAGTAAGTAATCTATTTTAGATTTGTAATCCCTTGAAGAAAAATACAAGTTCTTCCATAAAATAGCTCTTATATGCTTTCTAAAAGTGATTCATACTTAATAAATATTATTGGAGTAATAATAACATTATTTCTCAGTTTAGAATTATTATATGTTTAGGTTTTGAAGAAATATGTTCAATGCTACAACACTGTTGTCATAATTTCTAATTAACATTCTTTCTCTGGTTCTGATGATCAATTTGCTTATCTGTGTTTTTAGGCTTCAATTTGTGAGCTATATACCAACATTATAAAACATTGAACTGAGAAACCTTTAAGGTAGCTAATTCTCTCAAACACATTTCGATTGAAAGTAAAGTCTCAGTATTTTCCTCTCCAATTAGATCATTCAAACCCCAAATATATTTGCTCTTATCTAGATAATCTCCATCATACAAAAAACATAAATAAATGCAAGTTATGAAAGTTTCGTTAAAGATAAAATAATAGTAAATTTAGTAGGAAATTTAGTATATTTCTCAGGACTCCTCCTATATTGTCCGGTACAAATAAAGAATTTGGTATACAGTCACCTGTAAATACATCAAGTAATATTTTCACAACAGATATGCAACCAAAACTACCATATTTATTTGCTAAATTTATTTAATTAAATTGAGTAAACTTAATACATTATATATCTATTCAATTGACACTACATTACAACATAAACACAAGAAAACAAACTCATCACCGAAAACATTGCAACATTACTCATTAAAAAAATTCAATTAAACAACACTGCAACAACATTCATCAACATTCATTAAAATAGGAAAAAAATAACAACACTTTGCATTCATTAACACAATCAATAGACTCAACACATACTAATCAGCATAAGAAAACAATCAAAGTAACAACAACAACAACACTCATCAATAAATTCAACACATGAAAAAAATAACATTATGCATTCATCAATACAGTTAACAGACTTGACACCAACACTAAACAACACTGTAACAACACTCATCAACACTTATCAACAAAGGAAAAAAGCAACAGTACTATGTATTGATCAACAAAGTTAGTAAACTTAACACCAACGCTTATCACCATAAGAAAACAAACAAAATCACCACAACATTGCAACAATACTAATCAACACATTAAAAAAACAACAATATTCATCAACTCACTGGGATGATGGAAATGAAAGGGTCTTGCATGAAAGAGATTTCAAATAATTTCGTTAAAGGGAAAGTGGTTTGTCCTAACAAAGCAATGGATAATGGTAATTCGACTGAAGAAGATAAGCTTGGTTGTATGGATGATGGGAATGGTAGCTTGTGTGGGGGATGATGGCACATTTGATGGTGCAGAGGGGTTGAGGGGTTGATGGTGGCTTATATAACATGAGGTGGATATCAAAAGATTAAAATGTAAATTTTTTTAAGACATGCTAAATAAATTCATACTGGAACTACAAATGATCTATAGAATATCCGATAAATAATTCTGCAAGTACATATACAACCAAGCATGATTTATATCACGTATTACGTCATCTATAATGAAGTGGTCATTGGAATTTACGTCGGAATTTCCGGGGTGTTATAAAGGGCAAGTGGAAGACAATTTTGAAGATAATGATTAGTAAAGGTTGTCAAGTTTCGCCATAACAGTGCGAGGATAAGTTTAGCGACTTGAATAAAAGGTACAAAAGGTTGAATGATATTCGTAGTAGGGGAATAACTTGCCAAGTGGTGGAGAATCCTATTCCTATGAACTCAATGTTGCACCTTTAAGCTAAAGCGAATAATGATGTAAGAAAAATTCTAAGCTCAAAACACTTATTCTATAAAGAAATGATTGCTTATTACAATAGGAAAAAGATTCCGCACTGCCATGACATTGATCTACAAGGTTGTTCTGTACCTTCAGAGAGATGTTCAAAATATAACGACGAGTCAGAGGAGGAAGAAGTCGACAAGAACAATGACACCGAGGATGATGAGTCAGATAATGAAGATGATCTTAAAGATGATAGGGATGGAGAGAGGATGGATGAGCTTGACAAGAAAGAGAATGGAAATAAAGAAGATGGACATTCATGAGAACAATCTTCCGGGCAAGATGCCTCTGAGAAGGAAATGGCTGGGTTTTTTCAGGAAGCCTCAAAGTAATCATGGGAGAGAAGAGAGTAGATTAAGAAACAAAAATTGCGAACTTCATGATCAAAAACTCAACATTTAGGATCAAACATTTGAGCTTGAGAAACAACCTATAAAGTGGTTGAGATACTGCAACAAGAAAGACCAGGAACTAGAGAGGTCAAAGTTGGAGAATGAGAGGATAAGATTAGATAATGAACAAATGAACAAATCATCGCAGACAACACTGCAACATCACTAATTAACATAATTCAATTAAAAAGCAGCACTCATCAGCAATTATTAACAAAAGAAAAAAACAAGACCATTTTACACTCATCAACACAAGAAAACAAACAGTCATAACATCACTCATCAGCAAATTCAACATAAAGGGAAAAAAAGCAATAGCACTATACACTCATTAGTTGAGTCAGTAGACTCAACACCAACACTCATCAACATAAAAAACCAAACAAAGTCACAACAATATCGTAACAACACTCATAAGCATTTAGAAACAAAAGAAAAAAACATAATGCTCTACACTCACCAACAAAGTCGGCAGACTCAACATTAACAAAAGAAAACAAAGAAAGTCACAACACTAAGCAACATAGTAAAAAAATAGCATCACTAATCAATACAGTCAAAACTCAAACATTAAACAACCACAACAAAGAAAAGTAGAAGACATATATAAGGTGAAGATGATAACTGAGGTGCTTCGGACGAATGCAATAATATTTTATTAAATTATCTTCATAATAATAT
This sequence comes from Zanthoxylum bungeanum, assembly GCA_019454045.1. Lineage (NCBI taxonomy): Eukaryota > Viridiplantae > Streptophyta > Magnoliopsida > Sapindales > Rutaceae > Zanthoxylum > Zanthoxylum bungeanum. The sequence goes on from SKCR01047406.1 coordinate 21,787, forward strand.
TGTATTAAATTAATTCCAAATTTCGTACCAAGAATTAGATAAAGGAATTCTATTGGATTGTAAAAAGACGTAAAGCACGAACCAAGGTCCACAAAAACCCCATGTTGTGGAGAGATATTCCTAATATTGCTCAAGAAATATGTAAAAAATGAAAGACATGGTTATTAACTGAATTTTCAGGATTCTATTAGCTGTAAATAAAAGAAATAAACTGGAAAAAGTACTAAAAACATAATAAAGAAGCCCCATGATAGAGTAGTCCCAATATTCTTTGAAAACATAGAGATGGAGTATTTCCAGTATTCTTTGAAAACATAGAGCCTTTCCCATCAGTGTACCAAAAGCTTGCCAAATTGAAAAGACTTACTCCATGATAGAAGAGATAAATTAAGAAAGATTTCAAAAGTAATTTCTAGCAATGTCCAAATGTTCTGCTACTTCTCAATTTCTCATACACTGCAACAATAAGAGTTATGTTGTGGATTAAGTGTCATTAAACGAAATTCAACATGCATTAAATAAATCTACTATCATGCCAACCTTAAACCATAAATCTTAGTAGAATAAAAAAACCTAGAAAAATATTTAAGACACTGAAAATGAAATCCAAGTCGAGATGTATTTGTCCTTAAAAAGTTATTAGCCCCGCCTCGGTGCTCTACGGATTTCGTGGCTAATGTTCTCTCAGTATTACTTGGATGCTTCTTATTGAAGGGACACTCTTTTAACAAGATCCTGAACTAGGACAATAGTTGAAACTCTCTTTTACTTTAAAAATGACCCTCTTAGACAAATGTATGAGACTTCACATCTGGATGCTATGAACTCAATATGCCACTTAATATATAGGCATGTAAGTGTGCCATTGAGAGCACCATTTGGGGTGAGGTGTAACCCTCCCAAGGGTTATACCCATCTCCTTATACCCTTGAGACCTAGAGTCTCATCTTTCTAAAATAGATGACATGTCTCTACATGTTTGTGTCTTCTCCATAAGGCACAACCCAATGGGCATGACCCTCCAACTAATAAACTCTATATTTAGAGAATTTACAACAATCCCCCACAATTCTCTAAATATTAATGCAGACACTTGAGAGAGTTTTCGTGAAATAAAACTGCATCGAAATATGTAGTTTTCACCTTGAACATTTCCTATTAAATGACAATTAGATTTACTTGGTAAACCAGTGACCCATAGTCTTGAACTGTTTTGCCGTTGGTGTAAACCAAGACAATTGCTAACACACAGTTTTACTTCGACCATTTCCCGTTCTGCGGTTGTGTTCATTTCGGCCATGAACATTGGTCTTGGATTCATCAAGCATTTTAGGGAAGTCAGCTTGTAAGATCCCATGGAAGTGATCTCATTTCTTACTTGAAATATGTGATCTACTATAAAGAGGTAATCTGCCTTTACCGCCATTTGAACTCTTCTCATAATATAGTGATCATTAAAAGCCTTAATTTATCCTAGCCTTGATAGATAGCACTCTGCGTCATTATCGGAATGGGAAAGAGTATAAAACTTTACAGTGCTTGTTTTGAATTGCACAAAGTTTCAGTTGTCCCTTTTGAACCTAGATCTTAGGATCTCTAGTCATCTAGGTTGGGTTTCCACATTGACAATTCTTAATTTATAAGCTTCAAGCCCATTCATTTTGATGACTTCTCAACTTGCTCTCTAGGTAAACCTTTAGTAAGTAGATCAGCTAGATTTTCCTTTGATTTCACATAATCGATCGATATTATGTCACTTGAGAGCAGTTGTCGTATGATATTATTTCTGAAAAGTATGTGTGTCGAGACTTACCATTATACATATATTTTGGGGCTCCCAATAGCCGATTGACTATCACAATGTATGCTTATCACTGGCACCAGTTTGGGCCAATTTGGAATATCCTATAGAAAATTTCGAAGTCATTCCACTTCTTCCGCTGTTTTGTCTAATGCTATGATTTCTGATTCCATAGTAGACCAAGCAATACATTACCTCGAGGATTTCTATGACACGACTGCACCACCAAGTGTGAAAATAAATCCACTCATAGATTTAGAATCCACTGTATTAGATATCCAGTTAGCATCCCTGAATCTCTCTAGAACAGTAATATATCTCGTAGAATGCAGACCATATTTTGAAGTTTCTCTCAGATACCTCAAAACTCTTACTATAGCTTTGGAGTTGTTATGTCCTAGATTACTCGTATATCTTATAATCTTGTTTGCAGCTTGAGCGATATCCGGCTGTGTGCAATTGGTGAGATACATCAAACTTCTGATGATTCTCGAATACTCTAGTTGCGATACGTTTGAGTCAGTATTCTTTGATAAATGAAGAGTTAGGTCTACATGAGTTCTAGCCACATTTAGATATTTTATTATATTTCTCAAGTATCTTCTCAGCATAGTGATTCTGAGATAATATCTACCCTTCTGATAGAAATCTTAATTCCTAAGATCACATCAGCAACTCCTAAATCTTTCATATCAAATTGCTGGTTAATTCTTTCTTGGTAGAATGAATCATTTCATGATCACTACCAATTATCAGCATATCGTCTACGTAGAGACACACAATGACATATCTTTTTTGAGTTGATTTGGTGTATACACACTTATCACACTCATTGATTTTTAACTCATTTGACAATGTCTCTTTGTCAAATTTTTCATGCCATTGCTTAGATGTTTATTTTAATATGTATAAGGATTTTACAAGTTTGTACACCTTCTGTTCTTGTCCAGGAACATTGAAACCTTCTGACTATTCCATGTAAATCTCTTCATCTAGTTCCTCATTTAAGAATACCATCTTTACATCCATTTGATGTATTTCAAGACCAAATATAGCTGCTATGGCTATGAACATTCTTATTGACGTTATACGAGTCACTGGTGAATATGTGTCAAAGTAATCAAGACATTCTTTTGTCTATAACCTTTTATGACAAGCCTTGTCTTGTACTTATCTATTGATCCATCCGGTTTCATCTTCCGTTTGAATATCCATTTATAGCCCAGTGGCTTACAAACTGGAGGAAGATCAACCAACTCCCAAATATGATTTTGCGGAATGGAATCAATCTCACTATTGATAGCCTCTTTCCACAAATATGCCTCCAACGAAGACATTACTTCTTTATAGCTCTGAAACTCATTTTCTAACAAGTATGTCAAAAAATCGAGACCAAATGACTAGATATTGTAGCTATTTTGCTACGTCTAGGTTCAATTGCCTCAACATTTTTATGTTGATCTGACTCTGGTCAACATGTTCAATGTATTTGACAATATCAATAGTTTTTTTGAGACACTTTATTATTTATCTTTCTTAAAAGGAAATATCTTTTCAAAAAATATCACATTCCTTGACTCAATTATCATATTCAGATTGATGTCAGGAATTTCAGACTTGTGTACCAAGAATCGATACACACTACTGTTGCGAGCATATCCAATGAATATACAATCAATAATTTTGGGTCTTATTCTAACCTTCTTAGGTTTAGGAACCATTACTTTGGAAAGAAACCCCCACACTTCAGATATTTGTAGGAAGGTACGTGACCTTCTACAACTCATATGATGTTTTGTCCAATCTTATGTGAGGTAGCTTGTTCAGAACATAGTTGGCGGAAATCAAGGCTTATCCCCACAAGTTCTGGGTAGACCAGAGCTTGTTAATATGGCGTTCATCATCTTCTTCAATATTCGGTTTTACGTTCAGCAATCCTGTTTTTTTGAGGCGAATACGGAGCGATAGTTTCATGAATAATTCCATGATTGGAACAATATTCACTAAATGGTGACACATATTCACCACCTCTATCACTTCTGATTCTTTTGATTTTCTTTCCAAGTTGATTTTCAACTTCGTTCTTATAGTGTATAAAGCTTTCAATAGATTCATCTTTGCCAGGGTTCAGAACTTCGTTCTATGGAATGAAATGACGTTCTATGGATTTTTACTTCAACACATGCCTCACATGTATATTGGTTATTATTTGCAAATTTAGGTATAAGGTTCATGTTAATTAATTTACGTATTGTATCATAATTAACATGTCCTAACCTCCATTGTCATAAATTTTATGACTCAATAATATAAGTGGAAGTTGTAGCTTTATTATTAGCACTGTGTCGATTGAAAGTCATTACATTGAACTTGAAAAAGCCCTCAGTGAGGTATTATTTTCCTACATAAACATATTCTTGGTCAATATAAACTTGTCAGAAACAAATACAAGCTTAAAACCATTCTTATTTAGGAGAGAGTCTGAGAGCAAGTTTTTTCCGAATATCAGGAACATGCAGAATATTCTTCAATGTAAGCTTCTTTCCGGATGTCATTTTTAGGACCACTGTCCTTTGTCCAACCACTCTGGAGGTAGATGAATTTCCTATTTTCAGATGATCGCCACCATCGACCTTCTAATATGAGGAAAATATCTTGCTATCAGCACACATATGACGAGTAGCCCCAGTGTCTACCTACCATTCTCTCGGATTCCCAACCAAGTTGGCTTCTGTAACAACTGCTGAGAGGTTCATATCTGAGATCTCATTAGTTAGCTGCTCATCTTCAGTGACATGGGCCTCATTTTTCTTTTTTAGCTTTGTTCTGAGGCTTCTTGTTTCTGCAGTCCTTTGCCATATGACCGTTTTTTCCACAATTATAGCACTTCCCATTGAACTTCTTATTAGCTTGGGAAGAATCAGCTCCACCGTTCTTTCTATTTTTGCTACCCTTTACACCCTCAACGATGTTGGCCTTAGACTCCATATTCTTATAGCTGGCCTTCTCGGACTTCCTGTTGTCCTCTTCGATCCTCAATCGAACTTTAAAGTCTTCAAGGCACATCTGCTTCTTTTTATGTTTCAGATAGCTCCCAAAGTCCTTCCATGATAGAGGCAACTTTTCAATGATTGTGGCAACTTGAAACGTCTCACAGTGTTTCATCACTTCAGCTAATATTTCATGAATGATCAATTGTAGTTCACCCAATTGAGACATTACCGGTCTTCAATCTACCATTTTATAGCCCAGGAACCTACCAACGATAAATTTCTTTTTCCCGACATCCTCAATTTTGTATTTCTTCTCGAGAGATTCCTAAAGAGTCTTCGCATAAATCATGCCTTGGTACATATTGTACACTTTGATGGTAGTAAATTATGAACAATCTTATATCTATGGTCTAATGCTAATTTCCGGAATCGATATCAAATATCGCTCCCACTATAAGTTATAAGATAATTTTCTTTAATAAGAAAACAACAGAACCATTAAGTATCAAATACTTTGCAAATGATTATGATATCCTATTGGACTTATATGGAAGATGTCTAAGGGTCGTTTTATCTTTTTAATTATGTACTTCCATTTATAGTTAATCATTCTCACTTTCGACTTCAATAAGTCAAGTCCTTTATACAATGGTCAACATCCGATGTTACACACTAAGTAATAAAAGTAATTTTATTACTCGAGATCGTAGAAAAGATATTCTATCAAATATAATATAATATTATATTAAATAGAATAAATAATAAACTTCTACTCATGTCTTTGAGGTGCAAGTACCTTCAATTATATAACCATTAAAAAAAAAGAAATATTCAAATCTTAAACATTTCAAGATTCGAATTTTTTAGTTGTACATATCATATACGTAACTGTAGAAACTAATAGAACCTTAATTAAATTGATGGATAAGTGTTTCTGGAGCATATCCCAAAAAGTATTGAAATTTATTTGGTAACACTCAATATCTAGCGAATCAAATCGTATAAGATTCGATTTGTCCCACTAACCAATTCCATTATGATGGAATCGTAGAAGAAGAATATTAAGTAAGAATTATACTCATTCAATAACCTAGAACTAATTGCCATAAATTCATATGTTTGATCATATCAAATATCTTTGAACAATTCAAAGACCCATGGTGAATTTTAAAGATACAGTTTTCAAAACTTCAGATCGAATATCTTTGAACTAGTCAAAATATTCTATCTCTGTTTCATCAGAAACACGTAACTAAGTCACGACGATTCATTGACTATGAGAGGCAACCATAAATAAGTAATATTATGGAAAAAGGTATTACCCATATTCATGAATCAGAAATAAATATGATCCGAATTGGCGCTCAGAACACCAACCCTAACAGCATGGCCATCTGATTTTGAACCATCGAATATGCCGACCTCATGGAGGGAGAATGCCCATATGGCGTCTAGCAATCTCATTTTGTATCATCGGGTATATCAATCTCGGGGAGGGAGAGTGCCCATGTGGTGTCTGGCCATCCCATTATGTAACACCATCCCATTCTGTAACATCGGGTATGCCAACTTCGGGAGGGGGGAGAATACCCCTAGCTCTGGCCATCTCATTATGTATCAACGGGTATGCTGATCTCGGGGAGGGAGAATGCCCTCGTGGTGTCTAGTTATCTTATTTTGTAATATCGGGTTTTTTGGCCTCGGGGAGGAAGAATGCCCTTGTGGCATCTGGTCATCTCATTATGTACATTGGGTATGCCAACCTCAGAGAGGGAGAATACCTCCATGGCGTCTGGTCATTCTATTCTGTACCATCGGGTATGCCGATCACGGGGAGAGGGAATGCCCTCATAGCTCTGCCTATTCAATTTTGTAGTCTTAGGTATGCAAACATTCATTTTTGACTCGGGATTGAGTTACGTCCCACCGAGGTCTTATTATCTTTGTTAGCATGAGGTTGGAGTTTCTCCCTCATGGCCAAGTGTTGAGTGGCACAATGACAGATCTTTCCCTTATGGCCAAGTTATTACATCGACTCGGGTCTGGGTTACGTCCCACCGAGGTCTTATTATCTTTGTTAGCACGAGGTCAGAGTTTCTCCCTCATGGCCAAGTGTTGAGTGGCACAATGATAGATATTTCCCTTATGGCCAAATTATTCCATCGACTCGGGTCTGGGTTACGTCCCAATAAGGTTCTATTACTGTGTGATGGCGCAAGGAGGGTTCATTCCATTGCTGCCAGTTGACTTGTGTGATGGCCTATATTTTATTTTGCACGCATTTGCAGATCATTCTCTTCCGGGATCACAGCATGTCAAGAGCATGCATCGGCCCGGGGACACCAAATCAGTCTACGACTTCATGTACCATCATTTTTATATTCCCCGGCACTAAATCGCTTATTCATTGATACCGAGAACTAGGGAACAAATATTGATGGTGATTTCCAGTACCCAAGAAGTTGGAATATCGAGGAAGGATATAAAATGGTTTTCACTTCCTAGATAAGGGGACCAGACTCAAGTAGCAGAGGCGTCTGAACCAACAAGAAGACCAGACTTGTTTGTATTTCATAGCCGACTCGAGGTGGTCCATGACTGCCGACCCGACCTGATGAGAAGCTATCAGATTCGACAGTGTCAGCATCTGTAGAGCCCAAACCGAGGTGGTCCATCACTAACGACCCGACCTAGTGGCTCAGTAGGTCGGGACAGTTGTTGCTTCTGTCTCTCGACCTGGTAGTGCGGGTCGAAGTGATATTAATGGTATGATCAAGATCAAATGACGTAAGCCCTACATGGGAACACATTTCTAAGAGGTCTGACGTGACAAATTACGGGCTAGAGGTAGCGTATGGTAGAGGGTATAGTAGTTTGGTTTAAAGAGATATTATGTGGCATAGTTACTTTTAGCAGAGCAGTTGGGGAAAAGAGCCATCTCATTGATGGTAAATTTATGTGACTAACGTCACGAGGATAGTGTAACAATAGAATTTGCCCTAGTATATTAAGGGGTTGAGAATTTCATTGTAGGAGGTGAGCCAAATTCATTCACGCATAACTTGTGATAGAGAGTAAAAATGTTAAGTGTAAGCGTGAGTTTGTAAGAGGTCGGACAGTCGAGCTTGAGAGATAGGCAGATCGGTCATACCCGACCACGTTATAAAAGCTTTCTTTTCCTTTGTGCGCGTGGATATAAGTTGGATCCATTCCGCCGAATCACGTTAAACCCTTTGTCTATTCTATGTGTTTTTTGTTTTTTTGCTAAGTTTGCCTTTGGTTCCCAAACCAAACAATTCACAGTTAAGGAAAATTTTTTCGAAGAGTGGTTTTCCCGAATTACTTCTGAAACAGAAAATCAGCTGTCAACATATGTAAATATCATATATCATATTTTGTTAGAAATAAGCCAAAAGGGATACAAAACTTATAATAGTTGCCTCTCTTTTTTCGTATTTCTTATACAATATGAATAAAAAGAACAATATGTGTGTGTATATACAAAGGTTGCATGCATCGTTTTTTATACTTTGGTAATAATGAAATATAACATCGAAAAGAAGAACAATACATGCATGCATGTGTGTAGTAGATATATGAGTAGCAATGTCAAAGGCAAAAACCACCTAACTTTGATGATTATTCATTGATGATCCATCACTATAAATAATATTTGATTTAAATCTAACCATTTTCTTCTAATGATCAATGATTTGTTTTTGGAGAAAGTCCATTAATTAATTATTAGATTCCGTATGTGAACATGTAATAGTTGATTTGATCAAGACACTCATATATATTCTATGAAGTATGGCTTGAGTTCTGGTGGTGGGAGTAGGTAAAGAGCTTATATAATTATTAATTTTCAAGTCTCGAGAAAAAAATTGTTAGATTACATATTATTTCCTATAGATATATATATAAGTTAGATGTTTTTCTTGCTCTCTCAATGCGCCATGTGGCAAATTAAGAAAACAATAATTAAAAATTAAAAAAACAAGTAGATTGAAAAAGTTTCAACAATTAGAATCCTACTAAAATAGTTTTATTGTAATTAGCCTAAACGTACCGTATATATTTGTATAATAAAACAGGAGTTACAAAGCCGTGTTGGAAATTCTTCACAATAATTCATTAAGGGTAAATCTGTCCTTTGGTATCATAGGGTGCTTGTAAGGGGTATAATCCATTTGGAGGGTTGCACCACAACCCAAAGGGTGCCCATTGGCACCCTTACATGCCTTATATAAGGTGACTTTATATTGTTACAAAGACAAAGAAAAAAATATCCGAATTAAACAAGAGACACTGTTTTTTTTTGTTTTGTTTTTGAGAGAGAGTATCATCATCTTCCTTGTTCATAAACTTGTGAAGGAGTGCTCCTTGTACAAGTAGCATCCAAGTTATCCTGGGAGAACGTTGGCAAGAAGAAACCGTAGAGCACCTGTGACGGGCCAATAAGTTCTTAAGGACAGAGATAATCTCGACTTGGACTCTTCTGTAATCTCCCTTTTTCTGGTTTGTCACAAAGTTTTCTGGTTTTAGGGTTTTGCATCTAGATCTACTTTGGGTAATTTGATCTGTTTGTTTTGCGTGTTTATATTACTGTTTTAATGACATTATTTTACCAACAATCTTAAGAACTTATTGTATCGTGTTATTAAATAGTAATTTGCATGTTAGGGTTTTAATATTTTCTGGAAAATACGAACTGTGCATGAATAACCCGTAGGGCGTTCGAACGCCCAACGCACGCGAAGGCTAAAAATTTGAATTCTCGTAAGAACGTTCGAACGCGTCTTCAAACGCACTCGAACGAAAGCCTTCTGCCTTAGAACGTTCGAACGCGTACTAAACGCAACTCGAACGCAAACTCTCTGGAATCATTCCGTTCGAACGCGTTCACGAACGCTATACGAACGTGAACTCTCTGGAATCATTCCGTTCGAACGCGTTATCAAACGCTACTCGAACGTGAACTCTCTGGAAACACATCGTTCGAACGCGTTATCAAACGCAACACGAACGCACACACACTGGACAGTCTCGTTCGAACGTAGATACGAACGCGACACTAACGAAATAGTCCTGTAATTCTTATAAACTGCAAACTTAAATAATATTAACTTGGTAAGTCATATACTGTTAACACATTAATCTTGGTAGTATAGATTTAAGTTATTATTAGGTAGTTCAATTATCACAAGCATACACATAGTGATAAAGTTGAAATTGTTGATTGTTGCATAATTGGTTGAGAATTTAAAGTGTAATAATACACAAGTAATTCCATCCAATCTTGATTGAATTATATATATCTACATTTATCGTATATCACTTTGAACAAGATCATTCGTTGATCGTTGTGCAATTTGTCTTTCGTAGACTAATTGACCCTGTTGATTTTCAGTTACATATGGCTAGCGGAAATATCACGGTACCGGTCTCTCATGGAGAAAAACCGGAGAAATTTGGTGGGGCAAATTTCAAACAGTGGCAGAGCAAAATGCTATTCTACCTGACAACTCTCCAGTTGGCTAAATTCCTCAAAGATCCTCCAGGTCCTGTGGAGGGTGAATCGGAAATGGCCAAGGAAGAGCGAGAACAGACTTGGATGTCTGGAGACTTCTTATGCAAGAACTACCTTTTGGGTGGTCTTGACAATACCCTGTACAATGTGTACCAAGGCATGACTTCTGCGAAGATTCTCTGGGAATCTCTCGAGAAGAAGTACAAAACCGAGGATGCCGGACAAAAGAAATTTGTCATGGGTAGGTTCCTGGACTACAAGATGGTAGATTCAAGGACGGTGATGTCTTAGTTGGGAGAACTGCAGTTGATCGTTCATGAAATACTGGATGAGGGAATGAAACTCTGTGAGATGTTTCAAGTTGCCGCCATAATTGAAAAGTTGCCTCCATCATGGAAGGACTTCAGGAGCTATCTGAAACAAAAAAGAAGCAGATGAGCCTTGAAGACCTCAGTGTTCGATTGAGAATCGAGGAGGACAACATGATGTCCGAGAAGGCCAGCTACAAGACTCTGGAGTCTAAGGCCAACATCATTGAAGGTGTAAAGGGTAGCAAAAAGAGAAAGAACAGTGGAGCTGACTCTGGGAACAAGAAGTTCAAGGGAAAATGCTACAACTGTGGAAAGAGCGGTCATATGTCAAAGGACTGCAGAAACAAGAAGTCTCAGGACAAGGGCAAGAAAAAGAAAAATGAGGCCCATGTCACTGAAGGCGAGCAGCTGACTGATGATATCTCAGAGATGGAACTATCATCAGTGGTAACTGAAGCCAACATAGTTGGGAATCCGAGAGAATGGTGGGTAGACACTGGGGCTACTCGTCATATCTGTGCAGACAACAAGATGTTTTCCATGTACCAGAAGTCGATGGCGGCGATCATCTGACAATGGGAAACTCGTCTACCTCTCAGGTGGTTGGACAAGGCACAGTGGTTCTGAAGATGACATCCGGAAAGGAGCTAACATTGAAAAATGTACTGCACGTTCCAGATATTCGGAAGAACTTGGTCTCGGGCTCTCTTCTTAGTAAGGCTGGTTTTAAGCTTGTTTTTGTTTCTGATAAGTTTGTAATGACAAAGAATGATATGTATGTAGGAAAAGGTTACCTGACTGAGGGCCTTTTTAAGCTAAATGTAATGACTGTTAACCGTGCTATTAATAAAGCTAGTTCGTCTGCTTATATTATTGTGTCACAAAATGTATGGCATGAGAGGTTAGGACATGTTAATTATGATACTATGCGTAAATTAATTAACATGGACCTTATACCTAAATTTGCTATTGATGGCCAACATAAGTGTGAAGCATGTGTTGAAGCAAAAATGCATCGAACATCATTTCATTCTATAGAACGTAGTTCTGAACCGCTGGAACTTGTACATACCGATGTATGTGACATGAATATTGTGCAAACAAGAGGCGGTAAAAAGTACTTTGTCACTTTTATCGATGACAGTACAAGATTCTGTTATGTGTACTTGCTGAGAAGCAAAGCTGAAGCAATTGAGAGCTTCGTACACTATAAGAACGAAGTTGAAAACCAACTTGGCAAGAATATCAAAAGAATCAGGAGTGATAGAGGCGGTGAATACGTTTCACCATTCGGTGAATATTGTTCTGTGCACGGAATTATTCACGAAACCACTGCTCCTTATTCTCCTCAACAGAACGGAATTGCGGAACGCAAAAACCGAACGTTGAAGGAAATGATGAACGCCATGTTGACAAGTTCGGGACTACCCCAGAACTTGTGGGGGGAAGCTCTGCTTTCCGCGAACTACGTTCTTAACAAACTTCCTCACAGAAGGTTGGACAAGACACCATATGAGTTGTGGAAAGGTTTCGTACCTTCCTACAAATACCTCAAAGTGTGGGGGTGTCTTGCCAAAGTAATGGTTCCTAAACCTAAGAAGGTTAAAATAGGACAAAAAACTGTTGACTGTATATTCATTGGATATGCTCGCAACAGTAGTGCGTATCGATTCTTGGTACAAAAGTCGGAGATTCCTGACATCAATCCGGAAATGATAATTGAGTCAAGGAATGCGACATTTTTTGAAGAGACCGTTTCCTTGTAAGGAAAGACAGCGCACAATGTCTCTCAAAAGAACGACCGACGCTGTCAAGGACAGTGATAAGGTTGACCTAGAATCAGATAAACGTGTTAATACTGAGATAATCGAGCCTAGACGTAGCAAAAGAGCTAGAACTAAGTCGTTTGGTCCCGATTTTCTGACATACCTGTTAGAAAATGAGCCTCAAAGCTATAAAGAAGCTATGTCTTCTCCTGAGGCACCTCTTTGGAAAGAGGCGATAAATAGTGAGATTGATTCAATCCTACAGAACCATACTTGGGAGTTGGTTGATCTTCCACCAGGTTGTAAGCCATTGGGCTACAAATGGATATTCAAAAGGAAGATGAAAACGGATGGATCAATAGATAAGTACAAGGCAAGACTTGTCATAAAAGGTTATAGACAAAAAGAAGGCCTTGATTACTTTGACACCTATTCACCTGTGACGTATCACATCGATAAGAATGCTCATAGCCATAGCAGCTATATTTGGTCTTAAAATACATCAAATGGATGTAAAAACGGCATTCTTGAATGGTGAATTGGATGAAGAAATTTACATGGAACAACCAGAAGGGTTTTGTGTTCCTGGACAAGAACAGAATGTGTGCAAACTTGTAAAATCCTTGTATGGATTAAAACACACCGAAACAATGGCATGAGAAATTTGACAAAGAAATGTTGTCAAATGGGTTCAAAACCAATGAGTGTGATAAATGTGTGTACACTAAATCAACTCAAAAGGGATATGTCATTGTGTGTCTCTATGTAGACGATATGCTGATAATTGGTAGTAATCATGAAATGATTCAGTCTACCAAAAACGTGTTATCCAGCAGATTTGATATGAAAGATATGGGGATAGCTGATGTAATCCTAGGGATTAAGATTTCTAGGACATCAGACGGATATATATTATCACAGACTCATTATATTGAGAAGATACTCGATAAATATATCAAAGGGGATCTAAATGTAGCTAGAACCCCTGTAGACCTAACTCTTCATTTATCAAAGAATACTGGTTCAAGCATATCGCAACTAGAGTATTCGAGAATCATCGGAAGTCTGATGTATCTCACGAATTGCACACGACCTGATATCGCTCAAGCTGTGAATCGGCTTAGCAGATATACGAGCAATCCAGGACACAACCACTGGAAAGCCATAGTAAGAGTTTTGAGGTATCTGCGTGAAACTTCAAAATATGGGCTACATTACGAGAGATATCCTGCTGTACTAGAGGGTTACAGCGATGCTAACTGGATATCTGATACGGTGGATTCCAAATCCACGAGTGGATTTGTTTTCACACTTGGTAATGCAGCCGTGTCATGAAAATCCTCGAGGCAAACGTGTATTGCCCGGTCTACTATGGAATCAGAATTCATAGCGTTAGACAAAACAGCGGAAGAAGCAGAATGGCTTAGAAACTTCCTGGAGGATATTCCTAGTTGGCCCAAACCGGTGCCAACGATTAGCATACATTGTGATAGCCAATCGGCAATTGGGAGAGCCCAAAATACAATGTATAATGGTAAGTCTCGACACATACGTCGGAGACATAATACCATACGTCAACTGCTCTCAAGTGGCATAATAACGATCGATTATGTCAGGTCGAAGGAAAACCTAGCGGATCCACTAACTAAAGGTTTACCTCGAGAGCAAGTTGAGAAGTCATCGAGGGGAATGGGCTTGAAGCCTATAATCTAAGAATTGCCACTGTGGAAACCCAACCTAGTTGACTGGAGATCCCAAGATCTAGGTTCAAAAGGGACAACAGAAACTTTGTGCAATTCAAAACAAGCACTGAAGAGTTTCGTACTCTTTCCCATTCCGATAATGACGCTGAGTGCTGTCTGTCATTGGTTAGGATAAGCTAAGGCTTTTAATGATCACTATATTAGGAGATGAGTCCTAATCTGTCATTGGTTAGGATAAGCTAAGGCTTTTAATGATCACTATATTAGCATCATATCATTCTAGCAATCACCTATTTCAAGTAAGAAGTGAGGCCGCTTCCATGGGAACCTTTAAAGGCGAGTTACCCTAAAGTACTTGATGAATCCAGGATCGTTGTTCAGGGCCAAAATGAACACAACCGTAGAACGGGAAAATGGTCGAATTAAAGCTGTGTGTTGGCAATTGTCTTGGTTTACACCAACGGCAGAACAGTTCAAGACTATGGGTCACTGGTTTGCCAAGTAAATCTGATTGTCTCTCACTAGGAAAGGTTCAAGGCGAAAGCTACCTATTTCGATGCAGCTTTAGTTCTTGGTAACTCTCTCGAGTGTCTCCATGAATATTTGAAGAATTGTGGGGGATTGTTGGAAATTCTTCACAATAATTCATTAAGGGTAAATCTGTCCTTTGGTATCATAGGGTGCTTGTAAGGGGTATATCCCTTTGGAGGGTTGCACCCCAACCCAAAGGGTGCCCATTGGCACCCTTACATGCCTTATATAGGTGACTTTATATTGTTTACAAAGACATAGAAAAAAATATCCGAATTAAACAAGAGACACTGTTTTTTTTTGTTTTGTTTTTGAGAGAGAGTATCATCATCTTCCTTGTTCATAAACTTGTGAAGGAGTGCTCCTTGTACAAGTAGCATCCAAGTTATCCTGGGAGAACGTTGGCAAGAAGAAACCGTAGAGCACCTGTGACGGGCCAATAAGTTCTTAAGGACAGAGATAATCTCGACTTGGACTCTTCTGTAATCTCCCTTTTTCTGGTTTGTCACAAGTTTTCTGGTTTTAGGGTTTTGCATCTAGATCTACTTTGGGTAATTGATCTGTTTGTTTTGCGTGTTTATATTACTGTTTTAATGACATTATTTTACCAACAAGCCGTACTAAAGATTAGTGTTGAGCACAAATCTTAAACTTTGAATTTTATTTCCCATTAGACAAATAAAACTGACAGAGTTCTTTATAATCCATTTTTTTTTTCAGGTGGATGGCAACAACTTTGGTTGATTTCTACTATATCAACGTTGTAGTGTTAAGCACGAATCTTAAACTCCAAATTTTAATTATTTATCCGACCGGGGTTGATTGATATGCTTCACCATATTGAGAATTGGAGCCCCGATCAGCAGCGCCAAGCTTATCAAGCAATCACCGATCTTGAACGCCCTCTTCATATTATGCGTCCAGTTTTTATATATGTTTTATTTGGTATATAAGCTTATCAAGCAATCTCCAATCTTGAACGCGACATGTGTTGTTTGTCAGGGTCAGCCAACCCCACTCATCTTCAACGCCAAGGAGATCGTTTTCATTAAGGTATATCTTTCTTTCTCTTCCTTTTTAAAAAAAAATATATATATATAAAGAGCATAATAAGTTATGGGATGGCTGGACTTCTAATGATCTTAAATCATACAATCAAAATCTGAATCTCTGATTATCCCTTGCTTTTTAACTAAATTCATCTTGATGGTTTGACTTTGGATGACTTATGTTGCTTTGATTGAGTTGTCAACTAGGAAGGTGCTTCTGAACCAAAGTTTGGTTTTTGCAGGCCTTGAGCTTGAGCTTGAAATGAAAACAAAGTTGCAATTGAAGGATATTGACATTGTATTATAAAGATGAAATTAAAGTAGAGAAAACTATTAACATGTGTGAATTGTATTTAATTATATTTTTGGACTATTCATTTTTTTAACCTTCTCTTTAGCTACGGGTTTGGATATAAGGTATTTTTTTTTTTTTTTTTTTTTTTTTTAATGTAGAATTACAAACAAAGTTCAAAGATGTGCTTAAAATTGTAATAAATTCTCTAAATATGTGTGTGTGTGTATGGATGCAAGGAGGGTCATATCCATTGAGTAATGGCTTTTGGGAAAGACACTAACATGTAGGGACATGTCCTCTAGAATTGAAAGAACATGTCTTTAGGCTCCAAAGGATTTAAGGAAGGGGTATAACTCTTAGGGGGTTACACCCCAAACTAAAGGATGCCCTTAAAGGCACTATTCCATGTCTTTATAAAGGAGCCTTCTTGTTCACTCAAAGAATCCAGAAAAATTCATAAAGTCTTATGTCACATCATTTTATTTTGGAGTCAAGAGAGAGATTCCACCATTATCCTAGTTCAAGATCTTGTTAAGGAGTGTCCCTTGAACAAGATGAATCCAAGTAATCCTGGGAGGACGTTAGCAACGAAATCCGTAGAGCACCGAGCAAGGGCTAATAAGTTTTTAAGGACAGAGGCAACTCGACTTGGACTACAAATTTCATCATTTCCTGGTTTTCTCTAAGATTTTTAGGTTTATGTTCAATATTGGTTTATTAGTGAAGATTTGATTTTACTGTGTTATGGTTTTGATTTGTTTGATGCATGATGATTTCGTTTAATAACACATAATTCCACAACAATCTTAAGAACTTATTAATTCTAGTGTTGTTAAATGAAAATTTGCATGTGTTAATAAGAAATTTTCTAAGAAATGGTTTCTGTGCATTAAAAATACTCATGACCGTTCGAGCGCCCGACGAACGCATAGGCAAAATTTTGAATTTTTGTAAAATCGTTCGAACGCTTATTCAAACGTAACTCGAACGCAAGTCTTCTGCCTAAGAACGTTCGAACACGTCTTCAAACGCATCACAGACGTAAACCCTGTAGAACATTTCGTTCGAACATGTTTTCGAACGCTACATGAACGTAAACTCTTTGGAATATTTCGTCCGAACGCGTTCTGGAACGTTACACGAACATGAACTCTCTGGAACACTTCGTTTGAACGCGTTTTCGAATGTTACATGAACGTGAACTCACTGGATAGTTTCGTTCGAACGAAGAAACGAACGAGACACTAACGAAATAATCCCGGAGTTACTTCTAAATTGAAATAGACTTAGATTAATTTATATTGTCATAATATTAACTTAGTAAAATCATATACTTATTACAATAAACTTGGTAGTATAGATTTAAGTTAATATTATGATGTTTAATTATCACAAGCATACACATAGTGATAAAATTGAAATTTAATTGTGTATTGCATACTTGGTTAAGAATTACAAGTGTAATATTACACAAGTAATTCCATTCAAGCTTGATTGATTAATACACATATACAGATATTATTATACACATATTGTATTGTGATTTGAAGTGTCATACTAAGTTTGAAAGCCTAAGAGATTCTATTGAGAAAGTGTTTAAAGGATATTCTATCAAAAATGTGATAAGAGCCTAAGTAGTCGGCGATTTAAGTCGTTATTATGTACCCCATCGTCCTCTGGGAATATTCATTTACCTATTTATCATAAGAAACCTTAGTCTTAAATTCAATGACTTGTGTTTATTAGTACTACTGTCCAATATAATAGCGAGTGGACACTTAGTATATCACTTGAACAAGGTAATTCGTTGATTGTTGTATAATTTATTTTTTGTAGACTTATTGATAGATGTTGGTTTTTCTAGTTACACATGGCTAGCGGAAATATCACATTACCGATCGTTCATGGAGAAAAATCAGAAAAGTTTGGTGGAGCAAAATTTCAACAGTGGCAGAGAAAAATTCTATTCTACCTAACAACTCTACAGTTGGCTAAGTACCTCAAAGATCCTCCGGGTCCTGTGGAGGGAGAAACAGAAATAGCCAAGCAACTGCGGGAAGAGACATGGTCGTCAGATGACTTCTTCTGTAAAAACCACCTCTTGGGAGGACTTGACAATACCCTGTACAATGTGTACTAAGGCATGATTTATGCGAAGATTATCTGGGAATCTCTCGAGAAGAAATACAAAACCGAGGATGTCGGGTTAAAGAAATTTATCGTGGGTAGGTTCATGGACTACAAAATGGTAGATCCAAGAACGATAATGTCTCAGTTGGGTGAACATCAATTGATTATTCATAAAATATTGGATGTAGGGATGAAACTCTGTGAGATGTTTCAAGTTGCCACAATCATTGGGAAGTTGCCTCCATCATGGCAGGACTTCAGAAGCTATCTGAAATACAAAAAGAAGCAGATGGGCCTTGAAGACCTTGGAGTTTGATTGTGGATATGGGTGTGCATTAATCGGTTTTAACCGATTAATCGAACCGTTCCGACCTATTTTTTATAACGGTTCAGTTATTGTGATTAAATCAGTTTTTACAGTTAAAATTTTTAACTTTTTCGATTATTCAGTTCGGTTACGGTTATGAGATTCGAATAACCGAACCGACCGATTAACCAATATATATATATATATATTTCAAAACCCTAAATAAGTAAATAACAAAATTTCATAGACCGATTGTTAGATAAATTGTTAAAACCAAAAATTATTAAATTATTGGCTATTAAGAAACCCAAAATGTCATAATATTGGGTTAAATATTAAATTTGATGAATATAAATTTATATTTGTGTTAAATTATTTTGTTGAATATTGAGTTGATGAATTTATATTTTTTGGACTGGTTAATAACCGAATTAACCAAAATCGACCGAAATATAATGGTTAAATTGTTTAATGGTTATGTGTCATAATATGGTTAAATCGGTTACACATTTACTTAACCGAAAAATTTCGGTTCGGTTAAAAAATTAAGGATTAATCGACCGAACCGACCGATGCACACCCCTAATTAAGGATCAAAGAGGATAATAAGAAGTTCGAGAAGGCCAGCTACAAGACTATGAAGTCTAAGACCAACATCGTCGAAGGTGTAAACGGTGGCAAAAAGAGAAAGAACAGTGGAGCTGATTCTTCCCAAACTAACAAGAAGTTCAAGCAAAAGTGCTACAACTGTAGAAAAAACGGTCATGTGGCAAAGGACTACAGAAACAAGAAGTCTCAGGACAAAGGCAAGAAAAAGAAAAATTAGGCCCATGTCATTAAAGATGAGCAGCTGACTGATGAGATCTCAGAGATGAACCTCTCAGCAGTGGTAACTAAAGCCAACTTGGTTGGGAATCCGAGAGAATGATGGGTAGACACTATGGCTACTCGTCACATCTGTGCTGATAGTAAGATGTTTTCCTCGTATCAGAAGGTCGATGGTGGCGATCATCTGACAATGAGAAACTCGTCTACCTGTAGAGTGGTTGGACAAAGCACAGTGGTTCTGAAGATGACATCCAGAAATGAGCTTACATTGAAGAATATTTTGCATGTTCCTGATATTCGAAAGAACTTGCTCTCGGGCTCTCTCCTTAGCAAGAATGGCTTTAAGCTTGTATTTACAAAAAAATGATGTCTATGTAGGAAAATGATATCTCACTAAGGGCCTTTTCAAGTTCAATGTAATGATTGTCAATCGACACAGTGCTAATAATAAAGCTACAACTTACGCTTATATTATTGAGTCACAAAATATATAGCATGAGAGGTTGAGACATGTTAATTATGATACAATGCATAAATTAATTAACATGGACCTTATACCTAAATTTGTAATTGATAACCAACATAAATGTGAGGCATGTGTTGAAGCAAAAATGCATAGAACATCATTTCATTCCATAGAACGAAGTTCTGAACCCTTGGAACTTGTACACTATGATGTGTGTGATATGAATATTGTGCAAACAAGAGGCGGTAAAAAAAATTATCACTTTTATCGATGATAGCACAAGATTTTGTTATGTATATTTGCTGAGGAGCAAAGATGAAGCTATTGAGAGCTTTATACACTATAAGAACGAAGTTGAAAATCAACTTGGCAAAAAAATCAAAAGAATCAGAAGTGATAGAGGTGGTGAATATGTGTCACCATTTGGTGAATATTGTTCCAATCATGGAATTATTCACGAAACTACCGCTCCTTATTCGCCTCAACAGAACGGGATTGCTGAGCGCAAAAAATCAAACGTTGAATGAAATGATGAACGTCATGTTGACAAGCTCTGGTTTACCCCAGAACTTTTGGGGGGAAGTCTTGCTTTCCGCCAACTACGTTCTGAACAAGCTACCTCACATAAAAATGGACAAGACACCATATGAATTGTGGGAAGGTCACATACCTTCCTATAAATATCTGAAAATGTGGGGGTGTCTTGCCAAAGTAATAGTTCCTAAACTTAAGAAGGTTATAATATGACCCAAAACCGTTGATTGTATATTCATTGGATATGCTCGCAACAGTCGTGCGTATCGATTCTTGGTACATAAGTCTGAGATTCCTGACATTAATCCGAATATGATAATTGAGTCAAGAAATGCGGCATTTTTTGAAGAGACATTTCCTTGTAAGGAAAGATAAAGAACAGAGTCTCTCAAAAGAACTATTGATACTGTCAAAGACAATGATCAGGTTGACCAAGAGTCAGATCAACATGAAAATGTTGAGACAATTGAACCTAAACGTAGCAAAATAGCTAGAACGTCGAAGTCATTTGGTCCCGATTTTCTGACAAACTTGTTAGAAAATGAGCATCAAAGCTATAAAGAAGCGATGTCTTCGTCAGAGTCATATTTTTTGAAAGAGGCTATCAATAGTGAGATTAATTTCGTCATACAAAACCATACTTGGGAGTTGGTTGATCTTTCTCCAGGTTGTAAGCCACTGGTACAAATGGATATTTAAACGGAAGATAAAACCAGGTGGATCAATAGAAAAGTACAAGGCAAGACTTGTCATAAAATGTTATAGATAAAAAGAAGGTCTCGATTACTTTGATACATATTCTCCAGAGACTCGTATCACTTCAATAAGAATACTCATAGCCATAGCATCTATATTTGGTCTTGAAATACATCAAATGGATGTGAAGACAGTATTTTTAAATGGCGAACTGGATGAAGAGATTTACATGGAACAATCAGAAGGTTTCAATGTTCCTGGACAAGAACAGAAGGTTTGCAAACTTGTAAAATCCTTATATGGATTAAAACAAGCACCCAAGCAATGACATGGAAAATTTGACAAAGAGATGTTGTCAAGTTATTTTAAGATCATTGAGTGTGATAAGTGTGTGTACACTAAATCAACTCAAAAATGATATGTCATTGTGTGTCTCTACGTAGACGATATGTTGATAATTGGTAGTAATCATGAGATGATTCAGTCTACCAAGAAAGTGTTGACCAGCAAATTTGATATGAAAGATTTAGAAGTGATTGATGTAATCTTAGGAATTAAGATTTCTAGAACATCAGAAGGGTATATATTATTTCGGACTCACTATGTTGAGAAGATACTTGAGAAATATAACAAAAGAGATCTAAATGTAGCTAGAACTCATGTAGACCTAACTCTTCAGTTATCAAACAGTACTGGTTCAAGCGTATCGCAATTAGAGTATTCGAGAATCATCGGAAGTCTGATGTATCTAACAAATTACACACGACTTGATATCGCTCAAGCCGTAAATAAGCTTAGCAGATATACGAACAATCCAGGACATAACCACTGGAAAGCCATAGTAAGAGTTTTGAGGTATCCGAGATAAACTTCAAAATATGGTATGCATTATACGAGATATCCTACTGTTCTAGAGGGATACAATGATGCTAACTGGATATCTGATATAGTGGATTCCAAATCTACGAGTGGATTTGTTTTCACACTTGATGGTGCAGTCCAGTCATGGAAATCCTCGAGGAAAACATGTATTGCTCGGTCTACTATGGAATCAGAATTCATAGCATTAGACAAAACATCGGAAGAAGCGGAATGGCTTCGAACTTTATTGGAGATCCACTTACTAAAGGTTTACCTAGAGAGCAAGTTGTGAAGTCATCGAGGGGAATTGGCTTGAAGCCTATAAATTAAGAATTGTCATTGTGGAAACCCAACCTAGCTGACTGGAGATCCCAAGATCTAGGTTCAAAAGGGACAACTGAAACTTTGTGCAATTCAAAACAAGCACTGATGAGTTTTGTACTCTTTCACATTCCGATAATGACGCTGAGTGCTGTCTATCATTGGTTAGGATAAGTTAAGGCTTTTAATGATCACTATATTAGGAGATGAGTCCTAATGAGGGTAAAGACATATTACCTCTTGATAGTAGATCATTTATTTAAAGTAAGAAGTGAGGCCGCTTCCATGGAAACTTTTAAAGGCGGGTTACCCTAAAGTACTTGATGAATCCAGGATCGTTGTTCAGGGCCAAAATGAACACAACTGTAGAACGGGAAATGGTCGAATTAAAGCTGTGTGTTGGTAATTGACTTGGTTTACACCAACAGCCGAACAGTTCAAGACTATGGGTCACTGGTTTTCCAAGTAAATCCGATTGTCATTCAGTAGGAAATATTTAAGGTAAAAGCTACCTATTTCGATGCAGCTTTAGTTCACGGAAACTCCCTCAAGTGTCTGTATGAATATTTAGAGAATTGTAGGGGATTTTAGTAAATTCTCTAAATATATGTGTATATATATAATATGGATGCAAGGAGAGTCATGTCCCTTGAGTAGTGGCATTTGGGAAAGACACTAACATGTAGGGACATGTCCTCTATAATTGAAAGAACATGCCTTTAGGCTCCAAAGGGTTTAAGGAAGGGGTATAACCCTTAGAAGGGTTACACCCCAAACCAAAGAGTGCCCTCAAAGACACCATTTCATGTCTTTATAAAGGAGCCTTCTTGTTCACTCAAAGAATCCAGAAAAATTCATAAAGTCTTGTGTCACATCATTTTGTTTTGGAGTCAATAGAGAGATTCCACTATTGTCATAGTTCAAGATCTTGTTAAGGAGTGCCCATTGAATAAGAGGAATCCAAGTAATCCTGAGAGGAAGTTAGCTACAAAATCCGTAGAGCACTGAGGCGACGCTAATAAGTTCTTAAGGTCAGAGTCAACTCGACTTGGACTACAAATTTCGTCATTTTCCAAGTTTTCTCTAAGTTTTTTGGGTTTACGTTCAATATTGGTTTATTAGTGAAGATTTGATTTTTCTGTGT
Organism: Zanthoxylum bungeanum; assembly: GCA_019454045.1. Lineage (NCBI taxonomy): Eukaryota > Viridiplantae > Streptophyta > Magnoliopsida > Sapindales > Rutaceae > Zanthoxylum > Zanthoxylum bungeanum. The sequence continues at coordinate 45,053 of SKCR01047406.1, forward strand.
TATGATTTTGATTTGTTTGATGCATGATGATTTCGTTTAATGACACATAATTCCCCAACAAAAACCCAAGCCATATACTAGTTAATAATAATATATGGATTGAAATAACAGTTTCCTATTATTTATTTCTCAGTTGTAAAAGTGAAAATTGTGATCCAAATAGTGTCATTAAACAATAAAATAACATACTACAAACAATTCAACCAGAAATACCAATTAAACTATCAAAACCCTAAAACCTAAAACATGAAAACTGAAGATAAAAAACCTGGAAATTAAAAAGCGAATCCAAGTCGAGATTTCTCTATCCTTAAGAACTTATCAGCCTCCGTCACATGTGCTTTACGGATTCGACTTGGCCAACTTTCTCCCATGATAACTTGGATGCTTCTTGTTCAGGGAGCACTCCTTAACAAGTGTTTGAACTTGGAAATGGGTGGAACTCTCTCTCAAAACCAAAAGAAAATTGTGACTCTTAATTCAGATTTCTTGTTCTCTGTCTTGTTGTTGTCATGATGCCTCTTTTATAAGGCATGGAGGGGTGCCAAAAGGGCATCCCTTGGGGTGGGATACAACTCTCATAAGGATTGCAACATTCCCTTACATCCCTAGTATCAAAAAGACATAAACACCCATCCTTTAATGAATATTGCAAGAATTTCCAACATAAATTTATTAAAATGATTGTCTATTTCAGAAGTAAAAAATTATTTCTAACTTTGCATGTTTTTTTTTATTATTATTATTTTTAAATATACATGGAGCAATAAATTTTATAAATTAAGGAAATTACTTTGGTAAGAAAAAAAAATGAATGAAAAATTGTTTGAATGTTTTGAACATCATATAACATAAGCAATTAAGTCGAATTTGGCCTAAAATTAAGAATTGGAAAGCTATGATGCATTGTGACTTGGCCGTTGCTTTCTCGATTTCAATACAAGTAGCTAGCTATAAACATAGCTTAAGAAGCCTCATTCCCAAAGTATTGAGTATGGTCCCATACCTGAAGAGCAGTCTCATTCACAATTAAGTGTCAATACCCTACTTTCTTCTTCACCAACAAACAAACATTAATTAATGGCTTAGGTAGCCGAGATTCTCCCAGTGAATTTTCAATTAAACATTACTCTTTAGCTATAAGTATTAATATTATAAAGTTGTAATATTGTCTAATTTTGAATCCGCTTATTAGATGTCCGCATCGAATTAAGATGAGCTCCTTAAAACAATAGTTAACAGATTGATGCATGATACTGAAATTGAAATTTTAGATCCGTACGCACTTGAGCATGCAGGACTGAAAAAGAATCAAATTTATGTTTGTAAAAAATATATATGGAAAATCTGTCCAAATTAATATCTCAATAAATAAAATCAAAACGTTTTAGTTTAAGTATATTTGAACATTAATTCGGACAAAATTTTCGAGCAAAATAGCTTTCCTTTGTCTGGAGTCTTGCCTATCAAAACCATCACTATCACGGCCCCCCACGCATTGAAACAAATATTGTAATTTGTAGGTAATAAAAGACTTTGTTTTGTTCATTTATAACAACTAACATTTCTCACCCTTCCTTGCTATAATTTAGTAACAACATTCCCCTATAAAGGGCACTGTATGAATTTCACATGCTTGGTGATTGGAGCAAGTAATTAAATCATCATTAATTCTTGTGCTTGACCATTTCTTTTTTGGAATTCTAAAATATTATCAAGCCATCAAATGAATGTTGTTAGAGGTTGGGTATCCTGGTTATATGTATATATACACGGAATGTTGTTTCCCAAATATTCATGGTACTAACAAATAATAATACTTTATCAAAACAAATGAAACTGTGCTCAATCAATTAATTAATTAATTAATTCCTTGTTGTTTGAGTCATTATCGGAAGTTGGAATAGATTTTTCTTTGCTCCATTTGATAGGTCTATGTTTGCTTGGTTTACACACATAAAAAAAAAAATCTCTGACAAAATCTAAGGTATTAATTATTCGACACCATTTTTGAGCTTGTGAACAGGTCATGTTTGGTGAGCTGAAAATTAATGAAATTAAGTCATTAATGGAAGAAAAAATTGATTGGGAATAATTAATTAAGACGAGCCTTTTACTCTAACCATGACCAGGGAAAAAAAATTATGAGTGAAAATTAATGTTGAATACTTGTAGGTACATGGGGCCAAGTCTCAGTCATCATGCAAAAGAAAATTATAGTAAGAATTTTGTCAAGAAGCTAGATTCCAACAATAAATCATCCGTATAATATATGGAAGCAATGTTGTTTTACTTGATGCTTTCACATGGAGTTGTTTCAGATATGGGAATTTTTTTTTTTAATTAACTGTGTTTTTAATGATTCCTGCCTTTTTTTTTTTTTCCTTTTTCTTTTTCTTCTGTATGTTGCTGCAACAATGACATAAATTCTTCCTTCAGCATTCAACTACTACCATATTTATTTTATTTTATTTTTCTCTCTAATTCTTCGCCATGAAGGCTTCTTTCTACTGATTCGAAGTTTTTGACTTGCATAATTAAATTTGAAGCTTTTGTCTCACCCTGTCCAGCTCCAGGATTAACTAATTAATATGCAGGAGCTTTGAAGCAATGCAGCAGTTTGAACAAGATTCACGGTATTGGTTCCTTCCTCTGCAACTTTTCGGTCCAAACTTTTCATATGTAATATATATACAGCAAAAAGGGTGATGCTTTTGTAATCATATTTTTGTTGCATAGATTCAGTTTGTTATTTTTTGCTGTCCACAGTTCATTCTTAGCTGTATATAACTGGGGGAAAAAACCTTATGAGTATTGTATGCTCAGATTGAAGCCGTATGTTTTCAGTATCATTGGCTGGTTACTTTGGCGGCCAATAAACTTACTCACCTCAATAAGCAATCTTGTTTCCTTAGAATCCTAATAAATATATATTAGCATCTTATAACAGACATACCGACACCAAATGCTAGCAACATTCGTTGTCACTTCAGCTGAAGATCACAATTGAACCTTATGAGCAAGTATACAGTTCATCTGCTAGTTGTTCTGCCTATAATTTTTCTGTTCACTTACTGTGAAATGTATGGTGCAGTTTAGTGACATGAAATAGAGTTAAAATTTTTTGGGGACGAGCCTTTAGTTTCAGTACATCACTGGGTTGGAGATGAAGAACACGGACTCGAAGCACTCTGTACAGAAGCTTGGTGAAACGATTCATTCCCTGCTGGGATCAAAGGCACACTTAACATCTTCCTGGGTGAAATCGGTTTGTGATATTTTGAAAAACCTACCATCTGAAAGATCGTCTACTGACACAAAAGGTAAGAATTTAGAGACTGCAGAGTGTTCTGCTGAAATCAAAGTTGATTCAGAAAGTACCATGTCAGAAATAAAAGGTAGCCACTTCGCATTAGTATGTTCATATAGTTTTTGTACATCACAACCTCATTCTTATGCCGGCCGTTATCACCTCTTTGTTTTCCTGTCAACAGATGAAATTGCTACTTTATCTGCTTATATAAATCAACTGAACACACAGAGAAGGCAGATCTTAAATGAGTTTTTAGATTTGAAAGGTTAGTTATCTGCAACTTGGAACTATTAGTCGTCAATGTCAAGAAAAAGATTATGAAATTATAACATAAAATGTTGCATTGAATCCTTTTTTTTCCTCCCTCTCAAAATCAAGATCATACTGCAGCCACTTCAGAACTCAACAAAATCTTCGACTGTGATGCTTAAGTGTCAAAAGCAGAAAGACTTTTGATGTAAATTATTATAGTCATATGCTCATCACATCTGCCAATGCAGGGAACATCCGTGTCTTTTGTCGTATAAGACCTATTCAAATCGGGGAGAATTTTGGACGCTTAAGGCCTGTTATAGCTTCAGATTCGGGCAATGTTCTTCTGAAGCTTCATGATAAAAAGAGTAAAAGTTACAGTTTTAACAAGGTTTTCCATCCAGGTTCATCACAAGGTGCTTGAAGAAGAACAACTTCTCTCTGTAATTTCATTGCTTTCATATAGACCTGAAATAATAAGCAAACTTATTATGAGCCAACAGTTTGAATTATACAGTTATAAGTCATGAAATGCTTTTGACAGTTGAACGTTTCCAGATGAAGTCTTTTCAGAAGTTGAACCAGTCATCAAATCTGTCCTGGATGGCTACAATGCATGCATTTTTGCATATGGGCAGACAGGCACAGGAAAGACTTTCACAATGGTAAGGACCATATAACATGGGAACTGCAACAAGTAACATGCAACACTCGACTAATTTATATTCAATTAAGAGTTAATCCAAATGAGTCATCACTTGCATTGAAAATAAGAACTAACCGGTCAGACTATTTCTAACACTTCCAGTAATTCAAAAAATAAGTGAATTAATATCTCTACCAAAATCAAGAGATCAATGTAACTTTTCTTAATCTACCTTTTATTCACTTATATTTTATAGGAAGGTACTCCAGATTCTCCTGGCATAGTGCCCCGAGCAATTGAAGCACTATTTAAGCAAGCAGTGGAGAGCAATCATGCATTCCGTATCGGTTTCAGTATGCTTGAAATATACCTGGGAAATTTGAAAGACCTGCTTGTTACTCAGCCGACAAAAGCAACTGATCCTTTGCCACCCTGGTAAGTCTGCATTTTTTATTTTGCATGATGCTAGTTGTTTTCGTTAACAAGTTCTTGTCAACTTCATGAGAAGTTTCATTCCCCAACGGCATTATAAAGGTCAACGCTAAAGACTTATTTTCTTGTATCATTTTTTCTGTCAACTTCATGGAAAGTTACATTTTCTCCACTGTATTGAATGTTCACTGTAAATTAAACTACATTCATCCACATTTTACAAGAAATATCATTAGGAGAATATCTTTTCAGTGATTTCAACTGAACATATATCCATTATTTTGAAAATCTTGAAATGAGTTGGACTATTGAATTTGTTTTGCTATATGGTGATAATAATAATGCTTTTTGAAAGATAGCTATGACCTCTATTTGCAGGCTTTCCATTCATACAGATCCAAAGGGAGGTATTGAAATCGACAACCTAGTGACCATCCAAGTGAGTGACTTCAACCAGGCCTTGAGGCTGTATAGATTAGGCTGCCGTTTCAGATCAACCGCTTCTACAAATTCAAACACAACTTCTAGCAGATCTCACTGGTAACTACTACTCCTTGTAAGACTTCCACAGACAGTGTGTGAAAATTAGGCTACAAGAAAGCCAATTGAGAATAATTATAAGTCATAAAACACTTTGATATCTGAAGGCCAATTTAAGAATCTGCTTAATATTGACAGCATTATCTAATATATTCTAAGTTTATCTCCCTTTGTCATTACATCTAATAGCATGATTCGCATATCAATTACCTGCTCTGATGCTCCTGAGAGACGACGGGAAACAAACAAAATTTGGTTAGTTGACCTAGGGGGAAGTGAGCGTGTACTGAAGACAAAAACATTGGGTAGAAGGTTTGATGAAGGCAAAGCGATTAATTTGTCACTTTCTGCTCTCGGAGATGTCATTAACGCCCTTCAAAGAAAAAAGCGCCATATACCATACAGGTAAACAGGAAACTAAACTCAACAAAGCCCATTCCAACAAAATGGATTCAGCTACATATATCATTTTGGGAATTCAGTTCTATACAAGCCTTATCTTCCATTCAAGTAACAGAGGAACCACGCTAAATTTTTTTCATTGCAGCACTAGTACTGATTTTGTATTGTCTGCAAAATACAACAAAAGACTACTCAAACTAAACCGACCCTTGTTTGTAACATGGGATTAGAACTTGATAATGTGAATTGAGTGAAGTTGGAGATGTCAGTTACTTGCTGAAGAAACAGACAATCTCTAAATTCATCAGATTCCAATTCTATAACCAGTAATTGTCAAATTAGTCGAAGACTTCAAAATCCAATAAGCTCATATGCAGAAACCTAACAAACAATTTCTTTACTTTTGACAGGAATAGCAAGTTGACGCAAGTCCTTAAAGAT